>JAFFST010048545.1:182225-204452 GCA_022414735.1 Noturus placidus
TGATGTTCCGAAACACTTAAGTGTGACAAACATGCAAAGGAACAGGAAATGAGGAAGGGGGCAAACACTTTTTCACACCACTGTATATTAAATCTGCTTAAACTGAATTTGCATCCTTCTCAGCCTCTGGTTGTGTTGCACATTGTGACAGAACGTGACAGCCATCAGGATTTTCCCTAAGCATATCACAGTCCATATATTTTTTAAATGCTGCTAATATTTCAGTTGAACATGTTACAGAATATTGTTATGAATCCAAATAGTATGGTTTAGCATTATGGGATACTGATAGCTACATAGTAAACAGAACATAAGGGTTAAGCAGATGATTGGATATAAATCTTTGTAATGGTCAGCCAGTGACATGTGATACATAAGGAGTAAAATTCACCATTTCACATTTGACATTTTTAGAATTTGTGTTCTAGTGCCTGGATCCCAACAACACTTCAAAAATCCCCCCAAAAAAACTGTTGAGTTCATCAAATTCTCCCTGTCAATCTCTTGTTATTGACCTGGTCTTCACAATTCAGATGTAAACATTGGAATGAAGTTCTGAGCTTAGTTAATTGTATTTACAAATCTTTTATTTTTATAGGATCTGTGATCTGTTTTTTTTCATTTAGACAAAATTTTTGATGGTTCCTTATATGTGGAAAAGTTGTTTATCTTGGTTACTTCTTTTCACATCAAACCACTTTAACTGTAAGAGTCTTATAACTGTAAGAAATGGCCACACAAGTATAGCTCTATTAAATAGTCTTCAAGTCACAGCTACTAATATTATTTCATGCTTTTTACATTATTACCACATACCCTCATATTAATTTTTTTATGCAGTAATATAAATAAATTTGATTCAAACATTACAGAATTCCCTGTGTGAAATGAATTAATATACCTTATTAGAACATGAAAGAGCCATCATTAATTCTGTAGGTTTAATAATTGTTGCCTGCATGCTATTTATCCAGTACACTTGGGAGACTTATCTACACTGCATGCTCCTTGCCTGAATCCATAAAAGAGAGAGAGCGAGGGAGAGAGAGAGAGAGAGAGAGAGAGAGAGAGAGAGCTTTGATGGTTTTCATTTGGTTTTATAATTTTTTGTAAAGGAGTGGGTTTTGAATAAGACAGCCTGGCTCTTATTTTTACATAAGCAGTGGATGATACAAACATACAGACATCAGCTTGGACAGGTTCTGTATCATGACTAAGCAATGTTGTCAGAGATTTCTTGACATTGTGTACCATCTCCTCTTCTGACTCAGATTCACATTGCGTGCCTGTCAGCTATTTGCCCAGTTGACAGCAGAGGCACAGATAATGATTTTTTAGCTGTCATGTTTACAGAACAATTGAAAATAATCAATTAAGAATGTTAAACCATTACACAGAAAAGCTTTTTATTAAATATTATGTGTTGAGAAAATAATGAATAGATTGATATCTAGTAATTGTTTTAATGCAAAGACTGACATGATAATAATACAGCAACTAATGCACACCGACAGCAAATCAAATTGCAATGAATATAATGAATTACATTACTACAGTTTATACAGTCCTCCTCCTGACATATTTTGGGGTGGGAGGAAACCAGACATCCTGAAAGAAAACCTACATTGGCATGGATAAAACATGCGCTGAAAAAAAACAACTTATTTAAACTTTGTGATTCTTGAAAGAAAAATAAATAAATAAATGATCTGTAATCCTCTTTGGCACCATCCTGAAGTGCTATCTGCTGCCTCAAAAATAGAGGTCGGCAATTACCATTAATAAATATCACAATTTGAAGTGGTTTTGTTTTGTACTGCTGCTTCACGACTTCATGACTACTGCAAAGATGAATTTGGCTCAGTGAGAATAAACCCAGACTTCTCTGACTTTTTACACGTTCTGTTTTCACTGTCAGTTTTTAAAGTTAACTTATCACTTCACTTCACCAGACCAGAGAGAGTGATTTTTTTTTCATGTCTGTGAAAATTCTTTTCCAATAAACTGTCTTTAGTTCTATTGCTAGTCTCTGAGCTCCCTTCAGTTAAATAATTCACATAAATGCATGTGATTAGATAAATCACAACAGTCAGATCTGCTACAGAGACCACAATAGTTCATGTTTAGAAAAATAGTCACTGAACTATGGCCAGTTTTTTGCTACAGTGTTTTTTAAGTGCTGGGTTCAGTCCACCAAAATATCCAGACCACCATTCTGCCAGAATGTACTTTTTTCCCCCAATTATGGACACATTATAATCAAGTTTGTCGACAGTGAAATGGCAAGAGGTAAAATCCAAATGTCTAATACTAGGCCTAGACAAATGACACTGGTGAATATTATTATTTATATAACATTATATAATAGCATAAATGTAAACGAGTCTATATTCTTAGTAAACTTAATATAATAGTAAACTACGGGAATATGAGACAGGAGGGAAGAGCGAAGGAAGGATACATGGGGGAGAGATAGAGAGTAAATTTGCTCAACCAAGGTCTGTTAGCTTTGTTGTCCCACTAATAGCCTCATCCTCATGTAGATGGATGACTAGAGCTGAGCACTGTGCTTTACTCGCTCTCTCTTGTTTGACAAGAGTACTTGATTTATAGCCAGGTGCATCATCCTTTCAATCTTTCCTCAACTTTAGGCCAATCCATTTTCCCCATCCATCTGTTTCAGAGTCACATATACAAATTTTACTGTGCTGCGCCATGATTACGTGCCATCTATGAACATTAAAGACAAGTACTGCTATACGTCCACCCACAGAATGTCAGAGATCTATGGCATTTCACGTAGGTCTGCGGTATTGACATTCAGTTCACCTGTGTAAATATCAAGTTAAAAAGTCGGTGTGAATGCTGTTGCTATTATGAAAACAACAATAGCCTGATACAATTCATCTAAAAAATAGGAAGGAAGTCAGACAGATACACACACACACACACACACACACACACACACACACACACATACACATAATTTGGAAGACAATGTGTTTGTAAGGAAACCTCAGTAAGGCCCAGGTTATAGGAGTGGCTGAGTGCCATCTCTTCCCTCCTCCATTCTCCCTCTCCTTTCACCTAGCCTTCACCTTAAAGGAGGAAATTTCCTGACATCCTGCATCAGCTTTTTTCTGATAGATTCTAATTAAATTTTTGTCCAGCTAGACTGACCAGTCAACTGAATTTTGCATAAGAGTAATTGCATAGCCTCAACTACAGTCAGTAAATAGCAATTTTTCTGGCATGGTCATAATGCTCCACTCACTAAACTTGTAATCATAATTGAAATAATAGTAATGCTAAATTGTTCAAACACTAATCCTAATTGCTGATTTGTCAAAGCTTGCAAGCCTCCGTGAACAATTTAACAGTCATAAATAGACCCAGAACTGTATTTAATACAAATGCACAAACCCAGAATGCTAAAGCTGTAGTCAAGATTGTCACGGTCAAGTCCAAATCCAATACCAAAACTAGTCAAGTCAAGTCAAGGCTGATTTTTAAGGGGGTCGAGAACAAGTCAAGACTGAGTCCAAATGAAAGCAAGACTGAGTCAAGATCGAGACTGAAAACCATCAAATCCTTTTTTGAGGTAAAGCCTTTACTTCAATTTTATCTATAACAGACCAACTTGGCTAATTTTCTTGAGAATTGTGTAGAATTCCGCAGAATCATTCTGGACAACATATTGAAGCATATAATTGGGTTACCACAAGACAACATGAGCATTTATTTATTTATTTGGAAAATTTTTTTTTTTTTTGCAAATTCTCCTACAGCCCTACTTTTTGTAGCCCATATATATTGGGTGGTAAATGTTCCTTTCACCTGGGTTTAGTTTACTTATTTATCACTTTAGCCTATTATAAAGTCCATACATTTATTCAGTGGTTAATAGAGGCTATAAATCATTTCATTGATGAAATGCAGTTACTACTGGAAAGCCATTTTAAAAGACCCAAATGGTTTTAAATTCTTGTGTCTGTGGCACATTCATAATGGAGTTCTGAGAAAGACAGGAAATTAATAGTTTGATACAATGATTTATTGCAAGATGTTTTATAAGCACCGTGCAACTGCCAGTGGGCGACTATATGTAGTGTCATCACTATCGCAGACAAAAATGCATGTACTCAATATGGCAGGCATAGTGTGTATTGTGCCGTGGATGAACATGCACTCATAAATATTCCTGCGGCCTACTGAATCATCTAACAGGCAGCTGTGGTGGAATGTAACAAGATTGATGGAGGAATATTGTAATTATGCTAGCGTAAGCTTATTTTATTTCGCATAAAAAAAGAAATATTTCAACTAAAACTGTGCACAAAGCAGATGCTTGGAAGTGATACTCAGGGACATAGAGGAAAGAATAATGCAATGTTATTTCAAACTAGAATATGCTTGGAGTAAATCTCCTATTGTCAGTACAGTGCAATACCTTACTGCTAAGATGCAAAAACAATGAAAACTAATTTTCTCTGTTCCTCATAAGTCTGTGATAAATGCACTATGAGGAAATCTGAAAAGAAATACTGTACCTTGGAGCCATATAATCAAGGTTTTGTTTCTCCCATAGACCAACTAAAGCTGAGCGTAGCACACCACTTACTAGTGTCATTGCTGAGCCCTTTCCCCAATTCCCTGCATTGTTGCTAATGCTAATAACAGTTAGTGAGGCAAATTAAAACTGCAAAAACAATCAACCAGGCCATTTCCTGTGGGCAAATATATTTGTGAATGTAACTGCTTAGCCAGGTTCAACAAATGTAATGAGTACGATTACAAATTGACAATCTTGCTTAAGAACTGGTAAGCATGAATTTATTACGTGCTTAATTAAACAGCATTTAATGTATGCTATTCTAAAAATACCTAGTACTGTATTTATGTACCATAGAGCACCTTGACAGTATGATGAAAAAGGCTTATCACAACTATTTGCAAAGATTGCTAAGCACCTCAAGGCTAGCTTAGCCATTCATGTCGTGTCACTGTTTCATACATAAACTCAGTTAAAAATAATTTTCTGTTTTTTTAAAGATCTACAAAACCATGTAAGCTAAATTGTTCTTGCTAATAGTGATGTGGTGTGTTTTAGGTATGTTATCATCTAGGATTTACTTGTAGAATTCATAACAGAGACAAAGGTTATTGGCTTATTTTTTCTACCTAAACAACATTATTCTCCTGTGTCCCACTGACATCTTTGCTTGAACCTGACATGCCAAACACTTCCAGTCCAATAGTAGTAGTAATTTAATTTTGCAATTCATAGGGGCACTGACCCTGTGTTTTTCTCTGATTGTCCTCTCAGCGGCCATCTTGGCAACGCCACCTGGTAGTCATTGCAAGTTATACAAGACCATGCTCCTATCTACTTGGATGTGAAGAGATTGAACACCAAGCTTATTTATGGCTGTTTCTATGGTAACAGTGATAGCTCAGAGAGTGGGCCAAATCTCAAATTACTTCCTGCTCTACGTCCGACAAAACATAATGACTTCTACACCCCATATACTGCACTATAGGAACCATTTAGGATTAGTCCTACAGCTCACCTCATTACCTCAGTATCACATGACCACAGACAGCAAGTGAATAAATATCCCAACCTGTCTACAGGTATTTTTTTTAAAAAAAAAAGGAGGGGGGTAAGAACATGCATTAACAGTGGCCCAAAATAAAATATTGACATCTTCCAAATTATCACTATTTTCCTGTCTATCTACTTGTTGAGATGATGTGTTGATGTTAGCAAGATGTACTGCATGCATGCTATCTTGCTATTTAGTGTGTGTGTGTGTGTGTGTGTGTGTGTGTGTGTGTGTGTGTGTGATATATAAGAGAAATACCCAACAAAGCATATTGAAGGGCAACTTGATGAACATGGGGAGCAAGGGCTAGCCCACATCTGGTCCAGACTCTGATGCTCATACGCAAAAGCTGCTCAGAAGCTCATAAGATTCTGTTTACACAATTAGCAGTTTTTGACTATATAGTGTATAGTTATCAAAAACTAATTATTCATAATAGTGCTTCTGGTGTCACCCAGTTGAGGATGGCTTCCCTTCTTAGTCTGGACACTCTACAGGATTCTTCCTCATGTCATCTCAATGAGTTTTTCCTTGCCACCATCGCCTCTGGCTTGCTCATTAGGGATAAATTAATACAATTCAAATTTATATCCGGGATTAATATAATTCAGTAAGGCTGCTTTGGGAGAATATTGTTAAAACCACTATACAAAAATTCAATTGAATTGAATATGCTAGCGATATAAGTAGCAAGGGTCATGAGTGGTCGTGGAATCAAACAATATATCAGCTATGATGGCAACTCATTATAGCATATGACAAGGATGCATTTCTAAGCTCTGTTCTGACCTGTAAAAAAAAATAATAATAATTAATAATAATAATAATAATAATTTTAAAAAATAGGCACTTACACCTCTACTCTGCGCACTTTGCTTCTTCAAGTACTCAATTAATAGATCTTGTATAGTAGCATTACTTGTATTGTTCTCTGCTTGATATCACTTTGCTTGTATCTCTCATTTGTAAGTTGCTTTGGATAAAAGGGTCTGCTAAATGGATAAATGTAAATGTAAATGTAAATGTAAATGTAACCCAAGGTTCAAGTAAAGTCTTTCCCATGAAAGCCATGATCCACTGGCCTGCTGGCCATATATTTGTCTGCCTTGATAATTGTCCTGAGTTTAAATTTAGTGTCAATGTCAAGTTCAATCCACATTGTCTGGAAATCAAACAGGTAAATCAGCAATGGCAGAAATAAAGCATTAACCTCACTCACTCCTAACAGTGCAAGTAGACACCTCCTGTCTATCTTCCTGTCTATCTACCTGCAAAAGAGCAGTCCTGGGAGGCCAGAGCCCTTACACATTAGTACAGCATCCTGATTAATGGCTATGTTTCAGTTATATGTGGTGACAGGGAAACACACCTGAGTAGTCTCAGAAGGACCACTGAAACAAAGATCATCATCAGAGCTCAGATTGGAAGTGAAGAAAGACATGTTCTCAGGCTCAGGTGGTAGCTTTAGATTTACGAGAAGAAAAATGTTGGCCCTGGACAGCAGCTGTATGCCAACAAAATGGAGAGTGCACCTAGAACAGAATAATCGATCATAAAAAGTAACCGAAGTATGTTCATTCATTACTTTAGTAGAGGTTTAGTTCAAATACAGAGCACATTCTCATATGAAGAAAGATTCCTTGTCATAACCCAAACTGATGCAAATTAAAGGTATGTTCAGAGTTGAGTTTGCAGACACATTGTAACTACATACTTTAGTGTATTCATCAGCTATATGGGAGTTAGGTGTGCAGGGCAGAGACTAAAATAAGCATATCTCACTTATGTGCAATTCTGACCTTGGACATTTTTCTTACACAATATTGGTCCATGTAAGTAGCAATATTAAATGCAGTGCCAATGTCTGACAATTTGATGTAAAAATGTCACACTGAAATGTATGTGTTGGAAATACAATAAAAAAACAATGTGATGACAATTGAGATGAATATTAAAGAACAGTATCATTAACTTGATACTGGGATATCAGATATTCTTTTGTTAGTTAGGGCTGAGCACTGCCTCAACTACTGCTAATTAAAGGTTTAATGGTGCTGGTAGTTTTCCACACTTCATGGACACCCAGCGGTGGCAGAGGAGCATATTGCATGCTGAGATTACTGTCGCAGTGCTCATCATCCCATTAGGGGTTACAAAGAAGCACGGAATATTGAATGTGTTGGTTATGTAGAGGGCATGGATGGGATTTGGACTGCATCACCCTTTTCCAATGAGCACATTGTTATTGTCATTTCATATCTTTCATAATGGAATGAAGCAGCAATGCCTCATACTTCCTTGCAGAAAACATGTCTTAATGTGCTGTCTAAAGCCTCTGGTGTACTTAGTTTATTTATGCATATGCACACAGTTGTGCGCATAGCCTTTCAAAGTATACTCCATTTGACATGTACGTGTACACAGGTTGTCGACGTATACGCAATATGACTGCACTACCCCTCCTGGCCTATGTTGTGTCTGATATTGTTTATACTTGTACTTATATTTTTGATATTCCACTAAGAAAATGTGTGACGTGCACCAACTACACCAAAACAAATTCCTTGTATGTGTTAAAAACTGTACTTGGCAATAAAACCCTTTCTGATTCTGATTATTCATTCACTATTCCCTATATAGCAAATAATATTTGTATTCGAGTCCACTATATGGGGAAGAAGTGAAGGAAAATTAATAAGTGAATTGAGACACTCATGATGTGTCAGAGATCACTCTGTCACAGACATCTAGTGGTGGGAAGTTCGGATCATTTTACTGACTCAGATCTTTCAGAATCTTGTTAAGCAAAATTAACAAATCTTTTTTCGAGTCATTTTGTTCATTTCAGAAGAATGTAATTAAAATGTTACATGATAAATTCCCCAACACATCTAGTACTTACGCAAACGATCACATTTGGAGTAAAAAAATAAACTATAGACTAATGCAACCAATGCCAAATTAGGAGAAACAGAAATTATTAATTAATTAATTGCTTAGCTGGGTCTTCAGGCTATGCAGTCTGTTAGTTCACCTCACCTCCCGATCCGAGTTGAAGTCGTTCTTCTCTCACATCACATTTGTTATATCTGTTCCCCGGAAACAGAAATGATTAGTTCATCTCTTGAGTCTTTGGGTTTGAGTCATTTGTTCATCCTGTGAACGCCCCATAGGCTGAATGCAGCGGGACTGTGACATGGTGAACGAACGACTGGAACCTAAAGACTCGAAACATGAACGAATCAATTCTGTTTCTGGTATAGCATGGTGCATTGCCTATGGGATGGTCACCGGAAAAACTAACGACTCGAACCCAAAGACTCGAGACGTGAACTAATAATTTCTAATCACTAATTGTATCATAAAATAGTAAAGTTAATTTTCTCATTGTTCATTAGTCACGTTTATTGTATAAGTTGATAAAGAGAACAAAAACAACTGCTTGACATGTTTATTTAGTTTTAGGCTTATTTATTATATTTAATAAAAATATTTATTTTATTTAAAAAATAAAAACGAGAATAAAAACACTACCGTCTGTCACTTTTTTTTTTTTGTTTGTTTGTTTGTTTGTTTATTTTTTTAAAAAGTAGAAAATAACTATTTTCACTGGGTGTAATACTCCGTCTGGCTAGTTTTGGTTTTAGCGAGACTTCTTTTCCTGAAGAGAAGAAAAAGACGGATTTCGGAAAGAATAACAACATTAAAGCGTGCTGTGATAGCTCGAAGATGCTATCTAATGGTAAGTAGACATTAGACAAAATACGTCCAGCTGTTAACTAATAGCTGAGGACTAGATCCTTCCAATATGTATGTGAATATGTATGTGAATACCGCACATACAGTATCTCACAAAAGTGATTACACCCCTCACATTTGTGTAAATATTTGATTATATCTTTTCATGTGACACACTGAAGAAATGATACTTTGCTACAATGTAAAGTAGTGAGTGTACAGCTTGTTTAACAGTGTAAATTTGCTGTCTCCTCAAAATAACTCGACACACAGACATTAATGTCTAAACCGCTGGCAACAAAAGTGAATACACCCCTAAGTGAAAATGTCCATGTGCAAAAGTAAAGCAAGTAACATGTTTTTGCCATCCTGAAGTCCAATTAAGGCTAAAATGTTGCATCTAACATAATTTAACCAAAAAGTATATTGAGATAATTATGTGTATAAAGTCTCTGGTGATGAAGCCCTTTGTTTGTCCCTTTGACAGAAGCTAGAAATCTTTGAATAGCATTTTGGCTATGACCTGTGTCACACTGCACAAAAATACGTCATTTGAGTCTGATTAGCATCTTCATTTTCATTTTCAAGTGTATAAATGTGAGGTGACTGCATGTTATGGTTACATTAGAGTTACATAACAGTTTGTTAACTGTTTAGTCACTGTGTGAAAGAAACATTTTAAATTGTGTTTTTTTTTGTGCAGAAAGTTTGTGCAGGGAATTTCTTTGTCTAGTTATCGTACAAGTAATTTGTTTTTAAAACCACCCCTATTACCTTAGAGTGTATACAGACACTTTTTTTTGGCCTTTGTTGCATACTGTGCATTACTAGGCCTTAGTTCCTGTTCAATTTGGCTTAGTTAGTTCATTTCTTTGTCTATGTCTGTTTTACCCATTACCCCATTTCTCTTTCTACCAGCTACAATTCCATGTTTAGCTTACCAAAAGTACTCAGCACTTCTGCTCCTCCTGCTGCCTCTGCAATCTGACAGTTACAAAATCTAAAGGCCTTCTTCTCCTTTTTCTTCTCGGGTCATGAGTCAGGTCTCATAACCTTTTATTACATATTTCTCTGTGAAGAACTGCTGGGAGTTGCTCATTAGGAATTTGCTTCAGACTGACCAAGGATATAATGATGTCTGTGCCTGCTGGGCACTCCAAATTCAAAGCATTGTACGAGGCTTGTAGGACAAAAGTACAGGAATGTTTGTCAGGGAAATCAATTAAATATCCATCTGATTTCCTAAGGAAATAACACATTATGGTACAGTCAGAATTAATGAGAATATAAGACAAGTTGACTTGGAAAAATCCAGTTCCTTTTAACTAGACAATTAAATGGCATTGTTCAACCTCTAAGTACTCAATGGCCACAAAAATACACTTTTAAAGTAGTTTGGTGCAAAACAAAACCAATCCGTCTCACTGCCCTCATCTGTGACCATCTCTAGTTTGTTTGCTTCCATGTTGATTTTCACTGTCAGAGGCAGTCTTGCAAGGAAGATCAAAGCCACTGGCACATTTGTATAACAAGGAATGAGTTTGGTGAGCTAAGTACCCAACATGGGATACAGGGAGACACACAGAGACACCACAAGGAATTTAAGAGCATATGCAGGCTAGTGAATGGCTGGCAGCAGGTCATAGCTCAGCAACAAGGGGACTGGCTCGCAGTGGCTTTCATGAAGTTTTAGTTAATCAAGGTAAAACCCTGCCAGTGGGACCACTGTGTTTGCCGGGCCAAGATTGAGCTCATGGAAGGACTTTAGTGTATCCGTCAGCACATTGCAGAAACCAGGTCATTCATCAGTGCAGTGCAGATCAATAGCCCTGGCTCCTGCACAATCTGAGTTTATTACAGAAATAAAAATAAATAAGGAAACAATCAGAATAAAATAAGGTTAAGGTAAAACTATGAGTGTGGTAGCAACAGAAAGGAGGGAATCAGAGCAAGTGACTGTTGGATTACGCATATACAGGCATGTGACAAAAGCTTGATAAAATTCATGATATTGGAGAATCATTGGATGGAAATACTTAATTTGCCACATTACATTTATAGAGCTCTAAACAACAGTAAAAATACTAACAAATGCTTGTATGTGCAGGTCAGAAAAAAACTCCACTGACTTTAAGCTATTACTGTCATTGGAATGAGTGGACTCTACTGATCATCTAATTCTAGAGTTAACCCTGTTTGTAACCTCATCATCTGTTAAATATAGTCTAATACTATTATATTTTAGTTATATTTGCCCTCAGTTATACTGTGACTCATGAAGTTTTTTTTTTTTTTAATGCTCTCTTTCATGATAAATAAAGCTACATTATAGTCAAATTAGCTAAAACAATGTTAAATAATAATAGTAATAAAAAAAAAAATAGTGTCCTTTTCCCCTCTAGGGATCATGCAATCAAATAAATGCTGATTATGATCTGGATTACCTTCACAGCTTTAATGTTCTAACCTAAATTAATTTATCTAACCTGAAAGATGGCTCTATGTCCTTTCAGGGACAAACCAATCTTTTTATCCTTCAGGATAAAGTCTAGCATAGGATGTTATTTTGAAAACATCCCTATTTTTTCCTCTTCCATCAGACATCAGCATCGGCTTTCACAGAAGATGGATGAAGTCGGGTGGGCTCTCTCTCTCTGAAGCATATTGACAATTAAGTCATAAATCTGAGATTGAGAGACAGACTTTATTTTCAAGGCCTCCTGTCTGCTTTTATGGACATTTCTTTTGAACGTCTGCATCTTATTTGACAGGATTTTCTTTCATCTGAGCATGCCATGAAATGGAGCAGAAAAAAATTAATTCAGATGGCCTTCCAAGTCATACATGCAGGTTTTACAAGCACAGAATAGGAGGGCAGAAAACAGGGTGGGAAAATGGGGTGAAAATAAAGGCAATCAAAAATAAATGAACTTCAATACATTATTCAAGAATTGTTCAGAGATCAAAAGAAGAGGATCAGAATGGATTCACGGAAAGAAAGGCCAGAAACCTTCACTGTTATCCATGAAGTGAACTATTCATGCCTTTGCAATGTGTGGCTACAGTGCCAAACGTTCAGAGAAGGATTAATAGAGCAGTGTGAGTCCATGCAGGAAATAAACACCCCCTTGTGACTTGTTAGCTTCTGATAGTTGAGTATCTCATCCTTCTATGTAACCTTTGGCTATACAATCATTTCATTTCCATAGCTTTAACAAAGATATACACACAAAACTATTAATTTGATCAGGGAGGTATGGCGATACTAATCTCCAGTTACAAAAAGAATTGTTTGGGGTTGCCTCAGTGGATCACCCATCCTCATATTTTGATTCTAGCACATGTTTTTTGGGGTGTGTTCTCTTTCATCATCTAGTGTTTGTGATCCACCTATGGGAAGGGCATTTGTACCTGACCTCTGTAGAAGCATCCAATTGCACCAAGTCTGGCTGCGACAGACCGGACTCTTCCTCAGTTGATATTCACTTCTCGTGACCTTTAGCTTATTTTGTGCACACAGCTCGCTGGTTCGCTCACTTGCACCTTTTGTCTGCAGGAGGACATATACCTTGGATCAGCCTCCACTGGACATGCTTTTTTTGCTAGCCAGGTTAGCTATGTCATTCACTGCAAGCCTACCCCACACACTGCTCGTTAGGCTGAACACCTCCTCTTAAGCCTTTTTTCCCCTGTCTTAAGGCTGTCTGCCTTATGGACCGGACTGAGCTCTGTGCTTCACCGCTGTGGTGCATAATAAACTAGCTTTGACTTCCACCGGGATAACCAGTTGTGTGCCTGCCTGTTTACGTGAGGTGCTCTCATTGCAGCTAAGGATTCTCATTCCTTCTCTGTGGTCTGCATAGGCCTCAAACACAGAAAAAGCCATTGATTTCCACAACTGTAGCCACTGCCTAGCTCGTCCCACAAAAGTGGCCACAACTCAGAGCCTAGATTTTGGACAGTCTGACTCGTACAGGGAAACATTGATGATGGTGCACTCACAGGAATCTCCTGATGTGCGGTTTCTCTGAGCTGACCAAAGCAATCCTTCTCTCCTTGAAGGCTTCTTACCAAACACCCCCCCCCTGCCATTTAACCCTCCATCGCCAGACACCTTAACTGCTCCCAAGGTGGCCTGCTTGCTTCCTCCATACCCAGCAAAATAGATCGTTTTTCCATATCCATCCACCAGGCCTCTTATAAGGCCTCAGTCTTGGCTGTCAGGGCCCTCAATGTACCCTCGCTTCTATAAGCTTACCAGGCTGAGCTCCTGGTTGACATGGGGCAGCAACTGAAGAAAAGGTGTCCCTCACCCTCGCTCTGGAAGATCATCACTATTAATGACCTTGTCCTTGGCAATACATACCTAGGTGGTTGGTGAGCATGCATTCTTGCTTAACCTAATGGGTCTTCCTCATAGCGAGAAGCGGTGCATTGTAGGAGCACCGGTGGACCCGGCAAGGTGCTTTTTGGTCCTGTGGTTGCTTTAATGCAACAATGCTGTGACGACAAAAAGAAGGGTGAGGAGGCTCTCAATCTCTGTCTGCTGAGGAAATATGTGTCACCCCAGCACCCCTTTGTGTGGCCACCTAATCCCCCTGCGGTATGCCATTTCCAGAATGTCAGCAGACTGAAACCTTGTAACAAGCAACCAGCTCAGCAGAGTAATCCCCTTCTGCCAAGCCTTGGGGAGAACATATTTCACCGCAGCCATGGCCAAGAAACCCCCTAGCCCTGTTCCCTCTGAACACAAAAGGAAGCAGCTGGGCCGATGCAAGGCCCCAGGGGCTCCGTGTCCACATTTTTGGGCAGCCAGTTTTGCCCTCCTAGAACACTCATGAAGGAGGGTTTCTGTCAGTGGGGTCTTTCCTAATGAATTGCCTCTCACAGTTCAAGGAGGGGGTGAGGGTACAATATCATATATGTCTCAAACTACAGGGCCTTATGGCATCACCCGTTTTGCCTCTGGGCCTTCTGAGAATGAGGGCATTCATGAAATGGGTTTTATCACCTTTATGTGACCTCAGCCACTGAGTCACAGTGATGCGCTCATGTTCAGCAGCCCTGGGCCTCTGGTGAAAGATGTGTCCTCCATGGGGATGGGAACCACCCAGGAGGGCAGAACAGTGAATGACATGGGCAAAAGAACTCCACTCATCCCACATAAACTAGTGCACTTTCCCAGGCTTCATGCTCTAGCTCGCAGACTTTTAGTGTGGAGCAGACAGCACTTTCTGTCGTTATGTACGAAACATTTCCCAGGCATCTTGAACAGGGGTGCAGACCTCCTGTCGAGGGGGAACCCACTCTTTGGAGATTAGTGTGTCCACCCGCAAGTAGTGGATTTATTGTGGAAGAGATTCAGCCAGGCTGCCATAGAGCTTTTTGTCTTGTATGAAAACACGCTTTGTCCTCTGTTCTTCTTGTTAAGGGACAGGAACACACCTCCTCAGTGTGGATGCACTGGCCCATCTCAGGCCCAACATGCTGCTCTACACATTCCCTTCCCTTTGCTTAATAGCCCTCAGCATAGTCAGAGTGAGAGTTCAGAGCCTGACCCTAAGACTGGTGGCACCCAGGTGGCCCAAGGTACTACAGTTGGTGGAGATAATTTCCCTCCTGTATGCCCATCCATGGCCCCTCTCATTATGCACAGACCTCCTGTCTCAGGTGAACAGAGAAATCTATCACCCTCGTCCAGACAGGGGGGCCCTCTGGGCTTGGCCTGTAAGAGGGCAAACCTGAACTCAATGCGGCTCCCTCCATGTGTGGCCACCACCATTCAGAGTGCTAGGGCCTCCTCCACATGTTCTCTTTAAGACTCTAAGTGGCGTGTGTTCGAGGAGTGGCGCAATGGGCGACGCCTGATATCCAATCAGTTTTCTGTTATTTTCATTTTATATTTTTTGCAAGACCTTATGGATGGTGGTAAATCCGTTTCCACTTTTAAGGTCTACCTAGCGATTCTTGCTGCATGCCATGTTGGGTTCGGCGGTGGGTCATGAAGTGGGTCAACACCCCTTCATTCGCTGTTTCATGAAGGATGTTCATCTCTTACTTACAATTACTAGAAGAGCTGTTCCAGAGTGGGACCTCTACATGGCACTGGAGGCTCTGTCCCAACAGCCTTTTTGAGCCCCTGGGGGACATTTCCCCTAAGATTCTGTTCTTGAACACAGCTTTACTCCTGGCCCTGGCTCCAGCCAAATGTGTCAGTGATTTACATGTACTCTTTATGTTCATTCCTCATGCACTACATTCTGTCTCTGTGGAGATGAGGTTTTGCTTAGGCCCAACCCACCCCAACTCTGTCCAACCCATCCTTTATGCCTAAATGCTTCCCAGCATTCACCTGTGAGGTGATTGAGCTTTCTGCTTTTCATCCTCCTCCCTTCTCCTCTGCAGATGATCAGAGTTTGAATGCTCTCTGTCCTGTGCAATGACCTTCCTACATGGATAGGACTAGCCTTTTCATGAGGAGTGACCAGATCTTCATTTCCTGGCTTACAGGGCTTCACTGTGAGTGTGTTGGGCAACATGAGATGATGAAAGTGAACACTAGGTTACTGTCCATAACCCCAGTTCTCTGAAACATCGAGTCATCCACCAAGCTTTTCCCACTTGCCACATGAGAAGCAAATTTGCTTACTGAGGAGGAGAAGTACGTGCAGGTTATTTATGCACTGGACATGTCTGTCTGTCACAGTCTGTCTAAACTTAGACTTGGTGTAATTGGATGCTGATACAGAGGTACAGATGCCCTTCCCATAGGTGGATCCCTTTAGTCAATATTTTTTACACTGGATGCCCTTCATGATGCAACCAGACTTGGGACCAGCACCAACAGTGTACTAGCTCATGCTACCATTTAATGTTGTTGGGGCGGTTCAATTCCTGGCCCACATGACTTGGGCAAGACACTGAAACCTAAGTTGCTCCCAGTGGCAATTTAGCACCTTGCATGGCATCTCTGCTACCATATCTGTGTGTGTGTGTGTGTGTGTGTGTGTGTGTGTGTGTGTGTGTGTGTGTGTGTGTGTGTGTGTGTGTGTGTGTGTGTGAGTGAGTGAGTGTGTGTGTGAGAGAGAGAGAGAGAGAGAGAGAATGGGTGAATGAGACACAATGTAAAGCACTTTGTAGAACTACTAAGGTTACAAAAAGTGCTATATAAGTGCAGACCGTTAGCATTATCACTGTAATATTCACTATGTCACATCAATTAGGCAATATTCATATGCTCAAAAAAAAAACTAACTAATTGGTTCAGAGTCCTTTTTTGTCTTTCTACATACGGTAGCAAGATATTTACTCCTGCCCGGATACAATTACGTCTAACCCTTTTTCTATTTGGAAAATTTGTTTTAGAGCTGCCATAGTGTATTTTACACTTTCATTTAAATTTTACTTCATTTGGCAGATGTCTTTATCCAGAGCTGCTTACAGAAGTGCTATGAAATCTATATCAATAAATACATCCTGATACTGGTTCAGTAGGTCATGAACTAAGAATAGCATCAGTCATGAAACTCTGTTGGGGTGAAAAATAGTAAGAAAAACACACAGACAACAATATTTTTCATGAAAAATGCTAATTTAAGTACTTTAAGAAGAGGTAGGTCTTCAGAAATCATTTGAAGAACACCAGGGATTAAGCTGTTCGGACAGTTAATTCCACCACCTAGGTGCCAGAACAAAGAAGTTTTGATGCATGCCTTCCTTGCATCCTGAGAGATAGTGGCACCAGTCTAGTGGTGCTAGAGGTTTGAAGGGAGCATGGTGCAGTGCAGGGTGTGAAATGTGATTTAAGGTAAGTGGGCATTGGTCCATTTTTGGCTTACTAGAAAAGAATCAAAGTTTTAAATCTGATGCAGGCAGCTACAGGAAGCCAGTGGACGGAGCATAGCAATCTGGTGGTGTGGGAGAACTTTGAAAGGTTGAAAACATGTCGTGAAGCTTTATTCTGGATCAGTTTCAGAGGTTGAATGGTGCTCAGAGACAGACTTGCCAGAAATGAGTTGCAGTATGAGTTGTCTAAATGACAAGAGGCTGAACCAGCACCTGAGTGGCCTGTATGGATAGAAATGGCCAAATCCTTCTGATGCTGTAAAGGAGAAATTGACATAAGCATGTCAGATTAGCAATGTGAGAGGAAAAGGACAATTGAATGGCCATGGTTACCTCAAGGTTGCATGCAATAACAGAAGGTGGGATCAGAGAGTTGTCCAGGGATCTTGGCCATCCTGACATGGTGATGAATCAGCTGGGATGAACAACAGCTCAGTTTTGCTGGGATTCAATTTTATCTGCTGAGCTGCCATCCATGATGAGATGTCTGCCAGACATGGTGAAATCTCATAGCATAGTGTCATCCGCATAGCAGTGGTATACTGTAAGAACTGCTATGCTATGATATGACCTCACCAAGAGATCACATATAGAGGAAGAACAGAAGAGGACCAAGCACTGAGCCTTGTGGGACACCAGTGGAGATCCTGCAGGGAGAAGATATGGATACACTCTATGTCACCTGGTATGAGCGATCTTCCAGGTAGGAAGCAAACCACTGCCATGCTGCACCACGAATTCTGAGACTCTTGAGGGTGGTTGAGAGAGTCTTGTTGTTGACTGTGTCAAAGGTTGAGGAGGATGAGGACTGATGACAGTTTGGCTGATCTAGCAGCATGTAGTTTCTCATTGACAGCCAAAAAGGAAGTCTCTGTGGAATGTGCTGCTTCGAAGACAGACTGGTTAGGATCTTGGAGGTTGTTCTATGAGAGGTAGAGGGACAGTTGATTGTTGACAGTGCATTTAAGGATTTTAGAAAGAAAAGAGAGAAGTTATATCGGTCTGTAGTTGCTGATGTCAGAAGGATCCAGGGTAGGTTTCTTCAGGATGGGAATAGGGCAATCCTCAGTGGGTAGTGTAGGAGTTTGGGTAGAAGTGAAAGATTTTAGCAAACTTCTCATCATAAAAGGTGGCAAAGTCTTCAGCAGTAGAACATAGGAAACATATCAAATATGTTGCTCTAAAACCTGTATATACCTTTCAGCATTGATGGTGCCTTTCCAGATGTGCAAGCTGCCCATTCCATTGGCACTATCAGAGATGCCGGATGGTCCCTCAACTCTTTAGTCCTTTTTAGTTTAGAGGACACTGTGTTCATGGGTTCCAAAAAGAATTTAAAATTTATATTCATTGGACCACAGAACAGTATTTCACTTTGCCTCAGGCCATTTTAAATGAGCTTTGGCCCAGAGAAGACGGCAGCGTTTCTGGATCATGTTCACATATGGCTTCTTCTTTGCATGATAGAGCTTTAACCAGGATTTGTGGATTGCACGGCACACTGTGTTGATAGACATTGAGTTGTGGACGTGTTTCTGAGACCATGCAGTGATTTTCATTAAAGAATCATGCCTGTTTTTTTTTAATGCAGTGCCATCTGAGGGCCCAAATATCATGTGCATACAATATTGATTTTCATCCTTTTCCCTTGCGTACAGACATTTCTCCAGATATTCAGAAACTTTTGTTGATATTATGTACTGTAGATGATGAGATATTCAGTGTCTTTGCAATTTTACATTGAGGAACATTATTCTGAAATTGGTTATTGGTGAATATTTTCCCATCTTTACTTCTGAAAGACTCTATTTTTTATATACAATTATGTTGCTTACCTGTTGACAATTCACCTCCAGCCGTTTCTTTTTAGTAACACTTATTTTTGTAGCCTTTTGTTTACATTTACATTTACATTTATTCATTTAGCTGACGCTTTTATTCAAAGCGACTTACAAATGAGAGCACACTCACACACCGATGGTAGCAGAGCTGCCATGCAAGGTGCTAGCTTGCCATCGGGGGCAACTTAGGGTTCAGTGTCTTGCCCAAGGACACTTCGGCATGGGATCACCCGGGCCGGGATTCGAACCACCAACCCCACGATTAGTGGATTAGTGGACAACCCGCTCTACCGACTGAGCCACAGCCGCCCTACTTTTTTGTGATGTGTTTTAACCATCAAAATCAACTTTTTTTTTTCTTAAAATGGTACATTTACTCAGTTTATATATTCACAAAGTAATATTGTGAATACCATATGTGTTTATGAGCTTTGCAAATCATTGCATTCTGTTTTTATTTACATAGCATCCCAACATTTTTGGAATTGGTGTTGTACAACAAAAAATAATTTATCTGTGCTGTAACAGATGTCACAAATAAATGTTACTGATTCTTCTTGTAATTGCCACATACCTATTAAAACCTAATACTATAGGTGTTACCAATGATTTTGTCATTCATGAAGAAAATTGTCAAATAAATTATAGTAATTCTCATTATTCCTCCATCCATTCCTTGACAGAAGGCTGTCATGTGAGTTTGATATTGATTCACTGTGCCACTTTGAGCTTGATATAAGTAAGGTGCGTGGGGGTGTTTGGGCAGTTTAACAGTATGAGGCAAAATAAAGTACGTGCTTCTATCATGCAGCCCTGAATCCATGCATCCATCAAGGCTGACACACCAGAAAGCTGTGTATAAACTCATGGTGGGGTCATGCCACAGCGCACACTTGTGCACTAGTGTACACTTTCCCTCAGCACACTTGCTGTTTGTTAAAAGAACCAGAGAAAAGCACCCTAGATGAGCATTCAGCAGATGATGAGAAAACTGAATGGAAAAAGAGATCTAGCAGCATGGGGGCCAGATAGTTCTTGACCCATCTCTTTCCGGTCCTGCATCTTCACAAAAACAGAGAGGGATGCTAAGAATTTTGCAGAAGGGCATATCTGGGCTTGCTTTTAGATGATATAACACTGGCAGCACAAGATGCAACAATGAGTCAGAAGCAGCTCATAACAACATGCACAAGGTGGCATGATCAGAAAACAGACCAATAACTTTAAATGAGGATAAACTTTAATAAATCCATCAATCTTTTGTAGCGTTTATCCTACATAGTGACACGGGAAGCCTGGAGACTATCCCAAGGAATTGGTGCACAAGGAGGGGGACATCCTTTGACAGGTTGCCAGCCCATCACAGGACACAATCGCACACACACACTAAAGACAATTTAGCGATGCCAATTAGCCTGAAATGCATGTCTTTGGACTGGGCGAGGAAACCAGAGTACCTGGAGAAAACCTCCAAAGCATGGCGAGAACATGTAAACTCCACACTCACGGGGCAGAGGTGGAATTCAAATACCCAACCATGGAGGTGCGAGGCAAATGTGCTCTCATGTATATATACTGTATATATATATATATATATATATATATATATATGCGCACATACACACACACGGAGGACTAAAACAAAAGTACACAATGTTAAAGCAGTGACTTATATTGAGAACCACAGCACAGGAGAGAATGAATTGAGTGACACATAAATGCATCAAAATACAACACTCAATGGGAAAGATGCATTTATCAACATAATACATACACATCCCATCATCTTTATAAAGCAACTGATTATTTTTTTGTTCTGAAAAGCCTAATATGTACTTATCTCAGACTTCTTTCAATCATATTCATGGTTTCAAAACCCCACTGTGATCTATTGTCTTCAGTCAGGCAAGCTAAGCCAAAGTGTGGCTCTCAACATGGGCAGCATTGTAAAATGGCATTAGCGTTGCTAGTCAACAGCATAACAAAAGCATGTAGCAATCTGTGCATGAGGCCAAGAAAGACATGAAAGGTCAGTGATAAACATGAGCTTACATAACTTCCTAAACATAAATGTCAAGATGTAACTTGATTACTGAAGCAAAATTTGTGCCTGAACAAGAACCTTAGATTGTGTTTGATGGGAAATTGCAGTCAATTAATAATAAATGGCCAGAAGTTCGGTGTGTACACAGGTTTAATCTTGTGACTTCAGACACAAATCTGTAAATAACAACTGTTCTCTGACTGGTGAAACAATTCCTAGACAATGGTCACTCAAAAAGAAAAACATTCCTGATTAGTGTATTCCCTGGATAGATAATGGAGTAAACGCAGTAAACAACTAATGGACACTACTTCCACACTAAAGTACCACAATGCATCTTTAAACTCTGATGATGCAAGAGCATCCAGTGTTGTTTAAACAAAAGTAATGTTTAAGTCAATTGATAGTCATTTTTCAGGATGTTATGAGTGGGGTTTGGACAGGTCTGATCCTCCTAATTAAGACACTGACCTCCACAAAACAAGTAGAAAGAAAAAAGGTTGGCTCTAAATATTACACAGACTAAAAGAAAAATATTCATTTGTTACAACATAAATAAGTCCGGTTTGTTTTTGCATTTCTCAGTCTGTCACAGTGTTGCATAGCAGAATGGGTGGGAAAAAATTGGACAGATCAGGGAATGCGGAGGAGTGTGAGAAATAAAGATTCCCATTATAGAGCATTCTTCAGTAATAGTATTTTTAACATGAAACGACACACAGCAAAAGTGATGTAACAGACCCAACTAACAACTGCTCAGGAGGTAAGCACAAAAAGAGTAAACACTGAAAGATGACAGCACTGACATCATAGGTGGCTTTTATAAATTAAACAATCTTACATATGCAAAAGTACTGGTGTAGAAATAAGGATTCATGATCAAGCACAAATTATAGATATAGATATATATATATATATACAGTGCCTTGCGAAAGTATTCGGCCCCCTTGAACTGTTCGACCTTTTGCCACATTTCAGGCCTCAAACATAAAGATATAAAACTGTAATTTTTTGTGAAGAATCAACAACAGGTGGGACACAATCATGAAGTGGAACGAAATTTATTGGATATTTCAAACTTTTTCAACAAATAAAAAACTGAAAAATTGGGCGTGCAAAATTATTCAGCCCCCTTTAGTTAATACTTTGTAGC
>JAFFST010048545.1:206135-213635 GCA_022414735.1 Noturus placidus
TTATGTTTGAGGCCTGAAATGTGGCAAAAGGTCAAACAGTTCAAGGGGGCCGAATACTTTCGCAAGGCATATATATATATATATATATATAAACATATATAAACACACACACACACACACACAACTACAGAGAACCAACACCAGGCATAACTTTAGGGGGGGCCAAGGCAAAGATAATAAACAAAAGAATTCTTTTTTTAGGTAGCTGGCTTACCTAAAATGAAAATTACACAGAAAATACAAGTATACTTCCCTAACTTTCCAAGCCAAAAACAGAGATACAAGGACCCCTTTCCCCCAAAAAAATGGCAGCTGCACCCCTACTGCCCATAAACAAAGTGAAACATATACAGTGATGAAGAGAATACACAAACAGAGACACAGACACTGACACTGACACTCACACTCACACTCACACTCACACTCACACTCACACTCACACTCACACTCACACTCACACTCACCATCCCACACCATTCTCACTCCTCTTCCTCTTTAAATATGCTCGTCAATCAGTGATGTCATCCTGGGAGGTGGGAGCAAGGCAGGCTGGAAACTCTGGGAGGGAGTTTGAATCTGCACACAAAATATGGCACGGCACACACAAAAAAAAACTTCCCATCCCAAAGATTAGCGGGTTGTAACAAATGTAATATCTGCTCCTGAGCATTTGTCATTTATAATGTGTGAATCATATTGGTGGCAGGTAACACATTAACAAATAAAAATTGTAATAGAAAAACCAAAAACACAGCATCAAAACCAAACAATGCCACAAAACCAAACACACAATAGCAATAGGCCATTGAATATCACATGTGTGTTCCTGTTCCCTATCAAAGGGAACTCCACATTGAGCACCCTCGCACGCAACCTTCATCTGAAGCTTTTGTAACATCATGCCTATAAGGCCTGCCATGATCAGGTGACATGGCAATTAAGCTCTTCAGCAACACTGCATGTCGGTAGATTGTGTAATGCTCGCAAAAAATGCTTCATTTCCTCTCTTTCTTTTAAAAAAATTGGGGGGCTCTTTCTGTGTGAACGGTTTAGGGTACGAGCATGCCACAGCAGCCCTCGAGGGGTCTGACTGTGAGCATTGTAAACGCTTTACAATTAGGCAGCTCCACTCGTGACTCGCTCTCATCTTGGCCAAAGGGAGATGGGTTTCAGAGCCTCGCGGATCTGGGCCGTCCGCTGCCAAGGCAGCCAGCTTGCTCAGGTCCTGGGGTTCTGGTATGGAACTGAAAGAGGAGCCGGAAACGAGCGCTGCTCTACCTCTTGATCTGTCTTCCGGGTCCGGAAGAACGCTAGAGCACCTTCCAGAGAAAATTGTATATGCTGAAGTGGCTACTTTTTGTCTTGTGGTGATAAGAACATCAGCTAGACCCAATGAACTATGGCAATAGCTACAGACCATATTCGATCACTCGATCACACAATGTCAAGGGGACAGGAACTGCTAACACTAAAGCAAGGTTCACATTGCATTGCGTTTTTTTATTATGCCTTTGAGTTTCTCACTGTCGCTGCCAGGAGTGGTTGAAATGAACCAAATCTCAAGACTATGTTTCGCCAGGGACTAAAACCAGATGTAGTGACATTGCTGGCCTTTCGCGACGAACAACTTATGCTCAACTTGCTCATTACCCTGGCTATCTGCCTAGATTGCCTGCAAGAGAGCTGTCACACAGTACGCAGCGAGGCTAATGTTGTTGTGCAAGGTGCAGCCGCTGAGCCCATGCAGATGGGACATGCACGGCTCAACAAGGAGGAGAGAGAGAGAGATAGCGTTGAGAGTTTTGTTGTTTCTACTGTGGTGAGGAGAAGCACCTCATCAGACAGTTCCCTCTCAAGCTGTGTCGCAGTCTAGGAGATAGCGGGGAAGCTAAACCCCATCAGCAAGGGGTGAGTTTGTTTCCTTTAACCCAGATCATATCTCAGCCTGCATTTGTGCTACCTGTCGTAGTTGAATACTCAGGATTGTCTTCTATCTTAGAGGTGCTGATTGACTCAGGAGCGGCTGGGAATTTCCTTGATCAAAGTGCCGTACAGCAGTACAACATCCCCGTTAGTCCACTAATTCAACAATGAAAGATTCTGGCCATAGATGGAGGTCCTATTGGGACAGGGTTCATCTCCCAGTGCACAGAGCCACTCACCCTTCAAACCAGCACGCTCAATCAAGAAAGCATAGTGTTCTATGTCACATTATCCACCAGACATGCAGTTATTTTATGCGTCCCCTAGCTGGAACAGCACAACCCAGGCATCTCATGGACTAACAAGGAGATCATGTACTGGTCCACCCATTACATAGGTCACTGCCTACAGACTCCAGTGATCTCACTGATGGCAACATCCATCAAAAGCCTGAATCAAAACACTGCATTCCACATTCCACCTGAATATCATGACCTCAAGTAGGTATTTAGCAAGGAGAAGGCTAGCGGATTACCACCTCACCGACCCTACGACTGTGCCATATAACTGCTTCGGGAACTACGCCACCCCGAGGAAGGGTGTATCCATTATCACAGACTGAGCAGAGAGCTATGGAGGAGTACATTCAGGAGGCAGTGCAGCAGGGCTACATAAGACCATCTACATCCCCTGCTTCAGCAAGATTTTTCTTTGTGGACAAGAAAGGAGGAGGGCTCAGGCCATGCATCGATTACAGGGGTCTAAATCAGTGCTGTATCAAGTATCGCTACCCTCTTCAGTTGGTTCCGGTCACCCTAGCACAACCATGCTGCCACCATTTCACTAAAATGGATGTCCACAGTACCAGCCTGGCGATAGGGTCTGGTTATCCACCAAAGACCTAAGACAACCGCATAGATGCAAGAAACTTACACCAAGGTACACCGGACCGTTCAAGGTCGTCAAGCAGATCAATAGCTCCATCCTTTCACATGTCATGACTCAAGCCTGTCATGACGGGACCTCTAGCCACAGATGTGCCCTTCGAAACCCCTCCTGTCCCACTTGAGATCGATGGGCAACCTGCCTACCTCATCAAGAATATCCTAAACTCACGGTACAGGAGGGGCAAGCTGGAGTACTTGATTGAGTGTGAAGAATACAAACCATAGGAACAGTGTTGAGTGCCGGTGCAAGACATCCTGGATTCGCAGCTATGTAAAGACTTTCACGCATCACACCCTGAACTTCCACGACCCCAACCCCGGGGGAGCCCCAGAAAGGACTCTGCTCCCGGAGTGAGCCCTTATGGGGTGCTCTGTCATATCACAGCCAAACCAAGATTCAGTTTCCCAGGAGGCACTGCGGACTACAAACATGGCCATTGAGGACTACAGTTCCCACACAGCATATGAGACTTTGGAAACATCAAGACTTTTCAAAGTAAACGTTCAGTTGACTTGTTCTCTGCCGTTATCCAAGCCTTATTCTCGTGTTTTGACAAAGTGACTTTGACCAGTGTTTTCGTCTCGATTTCTGCCATGCCTTGTTCTGTTTGTTTGCCTGATTGCCTGACCCCTGACTGACTTTCACGACCACAAACTTTGCCTTTCCCTTTGGATTATATTGCTTTGATTCTACATACTTGCAATTGCTTTCGTCTCCGCCTACAAAGCATGACAAATATAAATTCTTTATTCTAATATTTTGAGATACTGGATTTTTGATTTCCATGAGCTGTAAGCTGTGATCAAGATTAAAACAAAAAACAGTTTGAAATATTTCACTTTATGTGTAATGAATCTACAATATATGAAAGCTCCACTTTTTGAATTAAATTGCGGAAAGAAAATACTTTTCCACTATATTCTATTTTTTTTTTTTTTTTTAGATGCACCTGTATATGAACATTGGAATGTTGCCTAAAGGAAGCCAGATTATTAAGAAAAATTAACATAACATAGGTAATTTCAAATTAAATAAGTTTTGATAGGGGCGCACGGTGGCTTAGTGGTTAGCACGTTCGCCTCACACCTCCAGGGTCCATGTGTGTGCGGAGTTTGCATGTTCTCCCCGTGTGTCGGGGGTTTACTCCGGGTACTCCGGTTTCCTCCCCCAGTCCAAAGACATGCATGGTAGGCTGATTGGCATGTCTAAAGTGTCCGTAGTGTATGAATGTGAGTGTGTCTGTGATTGTGGTGTATGTGATTGTGCCCTGCGATGGACTGGCACCCTGTCCAGGGTGTACCCTGCCTTGTGCCCAATGCTCCCTGGGATAGGCTCCAGGTTCCCCCATGACCCTGAAAAGGAGTAAGTGGTTGAAGATGGATGGATGGATGGATGGATAATTTTTGATAAGCTAACAATACAACAGAAGTGCAATAATTATCCCTTGTGATAATTATATGCTGTGTTCAATCAGCAGCAGACATGTGATGTACAATTATGAACTGCCCTGTCTGTTTTGAGAAAATGCTGTGTTGGTTCTCACGTTCGTTGTGGTAGTGTTATCGGTGTTGTTGTGTTTACAAATGTGCAGTCACATTTTTGTGGTGCTAGTGTGTGACACAATGTAGTATCGGCTGGGCAAATAGACCTTGCATCATTGAATGTAACCAAATTAGCTAGTACTGCCATCTTAACATCTTAATAGACCGGCACGGTCATCTTTCGTACCTGTCTGATAAACTTCCTGCTGAGTATAAAAGAAAACTTAATAATGTTCTATATGGCTGGGGCTGTTTTATGTCGCTTCATTTGAAACTCAGTGCTGAGTAAAATACAAATCAGACAGCTGAAGCTTCTCCACTACTGCTACCACTATGTTTCTGCCAACATGTGGAATGTGGATGTGCCAGCCCACAATAGATAGGTCTTGATTTGTATTAGCTCCCATCTGTTAAGTATACCTATAGCTCACAAACAGTTGTATTAGCAGACTGTACTCTTTGTTCAACTCCTAGCATTTCAGAGCTTAATTAAGAAATCAAGGATCATTATTCAATTCCTTATTTAACTTTTTTTTTTTTTTATTATTATCAATTTGTATAGCGCTTTTTTACAATGGTACATTGTCTCAAAGCAGCTTTACAGAAATATCATTTTTACATTTACAAGCGACTTACTAATGAGATCACATTCACACACCAATGGTAGCAGAGCTGCCAGCTTGCCATTGGGGGCAACTTAGGGTTCAGTGTCTTGCCCAAGGACACTTCGGCATGTGGAGTCACCCGGGCCGGGATTCGAACCGCCAACCGCACGGTTAGTGGATTAGTGGACAACCCGCTCTACCGACTGAGCCACAGCCGCCCTTAACTTCATCCTTATTTAATTACCTAAATAATTTGATTGCCTTGTTTACATTCACTGTTGTAAATCAGCTATTCAGAGGCTGTTCCATTTTTATATATGATACTTTTTTCTTTTTTAAAAAATCTCTCTTTTGACCTAGTTTCCTGTAGTTTAAAGTCCATGTCGATTTCAGGCGCAGTTCCCTCAGGTGATGGTCTGATTGAGCTTCTTCGGAGCTAAAGAGGAATGGTTGGGATTGCAAGAGAGATGGTAGAGATTGGTGCAGACAGAGCCAGAGATAGCAACCTGATCACATGGGAGCAAGCTCTGACAGTGATGCTTAAAACCTTGCGTTAATGAAGATGAATACTGGTTCCACAGGCAAACCTGTGTCAGTGTTATTGAGGATGCTATTATAGAAGGTCAATCTCAAAATGACTGTGGCTGTGGCTCAGTCGGTAGAGCGGGTTGTCCACTAATCCACTAATCGTAGGGTTGGTGGTTCGAATCCCGGCCCGGGTGATCCCATGCCGAAGTGTCCTTGGGCAAGACACTGAACCCTAAGTTGCCCCCGATGGCAAGCTAGCACCTTGCATGGCAGCTCTGCTACCATTGGAGTGTGAGTGTGCTCTCATTTGTAAGTCGCTTTGGATAAAAGCGTCTGCTAAATGAATAAATGTAAATGTAAATGTAAAATGAGTTGCACCTTCTTGCAGTGAGCTATTTGACCAGCAGGTGTTTGGAAGTCTTGGACACCACAATTGGTAGTTCCTTGGGAAGCTGAAAGTCATTTCTCTCCCATTCTGTCCCACTTCCTAACAAATGAAAGTGTCAACAACTTAAGATTGGAAATGATGCCATTTAGCACAGCTGTCTAACTGTGCTGCGCTTTGGGCTGTATCTGCCATGTAATGTGCTTAATGTTGTTAATTTGCTGCGGTCCTTCCATTAGCGATATAATATTACCTGTTTCTCATTTGTTTCCATTTACTACTGGTGAGAACTGAAAGTGAAGGAAGCTTACTTCCGAATTTTCTGCTGTTAATAAAAGTGTTCTGGTTTACTCTGGAGTAATATGTACGATTACAGCCATGGAATACAAAAGTATTGAGTAAATGCTTTTGTATTCATGGGAAGAATAGAATAAAAACAGTAAAACAAAGTGCAGAAATGTGGCTTAATCAGTATAGACTAACAGTACAGTTACAAAATAAACAAAATACATATAGAAAAATGCAATGCTAAGAGACAGAAAGGCAAAATGAAAAAATTATAATGAAGCAAACTATGAACACATGTGGTAAGGATAGACTCCAGGGATTTCCTGGAAAAATAGAGTGGAAAAATGTCTAGACATCACTGTTCTGAAGACTCATTAGTGGAATAACTAGATTGAATTCTTTTTAGAGAACGTCAACTTGCAGAGTGAAAATCTGTCTCAAATGAAGCATTTGTAAGTCCTTCAAAATGTTTCAGGCCAAGTAAGGTTGTATTGTGTGCATTGTGAGACAATATATCAAGAAAATAAAAACAAACACAGAAGCTTTGTATATATTGTGTAAATAGTGCAACAAGTATCAAACTATTTACCTAAAAAAAAAAAACTAAGTTACTTTCTTTCCTATGATACAAATAAAATTCAATCAACACAGTCCATTACATTCATCCACAGTAAATGAACCACAGTGGTGCAGATGCTGAAAGCTGCATAGCTGATTCATACTCTAACTTCATGTATACTATTTCTGACTATGATGATGACTCAGATGAACTTGCTTTTATTTCAAGTTCTAGCTATAAAATTAGTAACTGCAGTGTTACTATGCACAATTTGCGAGCCCTTCTCCACCCTGTCCATGGCCGAGACCTCAGGGAGAAAAATTGGCTGTGCTCTCTGGGTGGGAGGGATGACATGCTCGCAATCATCTATCAATCGCAGTGACACTAGCAAATTGTGGCAGGTTATAACACTACAAAATGTGGAAAAAGTACAATGAATATATATGCAAGGGTGAATATGTATGCAAAGCACTTTAACAAATACTGGCCACAGAGTGTACAATCATTTCAACTCTTTTTTGAGATGTAAGCGAAAGCTATACCAGTTATACAAAATTGCATCCCAACTACAAATGGTTTGTCCTGGGTTTTATTTTTTATCATGGGCAATATAAAATGGATGACAAATAAGAAAGAAAAGCATGTTACATAATCCCACCCCATCCATTAAAATACGAGGGCATGGAGAACAAAAACAGAAACCCATTTAGCCATATGGCAGTG
>JAFFST010048545.1:234334-262016 GCA_022414735.1 Noturus placidus
TGCTGGAGCTGCTACCCCCGCGACCCGATTACGGATAAGCGGTTGAGGATGGATGGATGGATGGATGTCAAAACTTATTAAAAAGGCTGACTGTCTAAAAATAATGTTACTTGACAACCAGAAGATGAATGAGTTATTGATAATTTGTGTATTGACATTTTGGGTATAGCTGTTGTTGTTTTTCAAATTAAGAATTCAGTATCACTTTCTATAAAGACCATATCTATAATTAACTATCAACATTTCCACAAGGTTATAATGCATTATAGTCATTTAAAGCAATATTAGAATTATCTACGAACATGCACTACATTTTATTGTCATGATCTTGGCCAAGGCTCCAGTTTTTTTCCCCCATTTCCTTGTATTTCCTGTCATTCCTTCCTTCTCTTCCTGTTTGTTTGTGCTCATGTGTCCATTGGCATAGCACTCTACTCTGCTCATCCACCTGATTGAATCAGCGAACACACTTGTTCCTCATCATCTCATCAGCCTGCAGCACTTAAAAACTCTGGTTCTCCAGTTACTTATCACCAGAACGTTCCATCTACCTGTGTGGTACCAATGCACATTCCCCATGCTAAGACTCATGCTGACCTGATGTTGAGTTCCGGCCTTGACACCTACCCCTACCCATGCTTACACCATCATCAGTCCTTCAAAATCTCCACCTTCATATATCTTTCAATAAAACCCATTTAATTTTCTGTCCTTGAGCCTGTGTTCTGTCAGGTTTTTTAACAGAACGATCTAGCCACCATGGAGTCAGCAGAATCAGATGATTTTCATCACTCTTAAGCCAACGCACACTCCTCAGACAGCATGATGAACTGCTCTGAGACCTCAGCGAAAACAATCTCGCCATGTCAGGTCATATCTCTCAGATCAGTCATTAACTAAAGTTAATCTAAGCTTGTTCAGCTGTCTACCGGTCTCCAGCCAGCCAGCCCGTTCATGCACTACCAACACCTCCCCGATTGATCACCCACTATGTGAAGCCCATGTTCCCAACCTGAACCATACTCAGATGATCTGGGAAAATGTACTAACATATTCCACTGATGGAGCTAAGATTTCTTTCCTGGACAGGCTTTTAAGGAGCAATGCTATCTGGGACAGCCAAATTGCCCTGTCTGCTTCGCATTCCTCTTTCATTGCAGAACTAGGGTAAGTGTTTGACCCTCCTGTTCAGAGAAAGGAGGTCGCCAGGCGTTTACAATGCTCTCTTAGTGTTTCTGAGTACTCTGTCAAATTCGGAATAATAGCTGCACAAACCAGCTGGTTATGATGAGGCTCTCCATGCGGTGCTTCTTAGTGGACTCAGCAATCAGGTTAAGGATGAACTTGCAGTTAAAGATAAATCCAATTCCCTTTACTCACTTGTTTCCCTTGTCCCCAAACTAGATCACCGCCTACATTAACAGCACATGGAGAGATCCAACCCCCTGTCTGTCTGCCATTCCCTTGGAATACCATGACAAAGGTAAGGTCTTTAGCAAAGAATGGACCCTCTCCTTGCCACCACACATACGTATGAGTACGCTAAAGAACTACTTCCTGTAGTTCCATCGGGTAGAGTGTACAACCTGTACAGTCTGGGGCATAAACAACATCATCCATCCATCCATCTTCTACCACTTACTCCTTTTTCAGGGTCACGGGGAACCTGGAGCCTGGGGAGCATCGGGCACAAAGCGGGGTACACCCTGGAAAGGGTGCCAGTCCATTGCAGGGCACAATCACATACACATACCCATTCATAACCCATTTATACACTACGGACACTTTAGACACGCCAATCAGACATGTCTTTGGACTGGGGGAGGAAACCGGAGTACTTGGAGGGGATCCCCAACACACAGAGAGAACATGCAAACTCCGCACACACATGGCCCTGGCAGGACTCGAACCCCGGACCCTGGAGGTGTGAGTCAAACGTGTTACCACTAAGCCACCGTGCACCCCTAAACAACAACAATTAAGAATAAATATCCCTTACTTCTCATCCCCTCAGCCTTCAAACCTCATCATGGGGCTATGACTTTCACAGGCTGGTCCTGAGAAATGCTTACCACATGGTCAGAATTAGAATTAGAGGGTGATGAGTGGAAAATTTTAACACACCTCTTGGTCACGTTGAATATTTGGTCATGCCCTTCGGCCTCAACAATGCCCCAGCTATGTTCCAGACTCTAGTTAATTGCATACTCAGAGACTTTCTCAACCACTTTGTCTTTGCTTTGTCATATACTCTTCTTCTCTCGCGCCTCCTCTGAACACATCATACATGTCTGTCAGATTGTTCAAAGACTGATTGAGAACAGCCTGTTTGTAAAAGCAGAGAAATGCAAGCTTAGAGTCAACTCTGTCAGCTTCTAGGTGTATGTAATTGAGAGCATGCAGGTGAAGACCAACTCTGATCTGGGCAGTAGCCCAAACCAACAAACCGTAAACGGTTACAACGTTTCCTGGGCTTTGCTAATTTATATCGCAGTTTCATCAGGTATTACAGTCAGGTGGTAGAACTCAGCTTGCCTGGACAGAATATGCTCACAACTCCCTGTCCAGCACAGCTATAGGTATGTCCCATTTTGAGTGTTCTCTAGGTTATGTGCCTCCCCTGTTTCCTGTCCAAGAGGAGGACTTCGCTGTTCCCTCTGTCCAAGCTCACATCAGTCATTTCTCCAAGATTTGGAGGGATACCCACGCCACCATGTTCTGTTCAGCTGACCCTGACCGCAACAGCTGCTTTGCTGACCGCCATTAGATCCCAGAACCAAATTACCCACCTGGTCATTGGTTTGGTTAGATTCAAAGAAACACTTCGCTTCCTACCTTGGTCCTTTTGATTTTCTTCAACCACTCTGTGTTGAGACTCGAACTGCATAGATCGATGAGAATTCATCTTTCTTTCCATGTCTCCAAGCTAAAACCAGTCCACATCAGCTCATTACGGACAGTGTGTCAGACTCTCATGCCGTCAACCAGAGTTTGAGTCCCAGCCTTGACAGCTACACCAAGCCATGCTTCCTCCTTCGTCAGTCCCATTTACCATTCTCTCCCTTTCTCTTCCTGTGTTCTGTTTGTGGTTCCACAACATTCACTGTTTTTAACATTTATTGCAGTGTTATAGCAAATGATGTTTCCCAATAATAATACCAGTGACATCAGTAAATCCTTAGCAAAATGATTAATGGGAATGGCATTTTTTAAATAAACATTTTAAAATGTCTTACTTATGTCTCACAAATACAACATATATTATAATTGAATATATAATAAATTAAGTTATAATATCAGAAGTATATACAGTGAGTTACTTAAACAAAGACAGGTCTCAGTGCACCTGTAAACATACTGCACAGTCATGAACACAACTTATCATGCATTCTAATAACCACTGCTATAAAGTGTAGTGCATTTCCATCAGTACTAACATCATAGATGCATTAAAAATACATTATGAATGTATTCATAGGTCATGAGGCCCACATAGAATATTACTATTTTTTAACAAAGAGCATTGTGCATCAGATTGTGAATTTGAGTACTGGTTTCCCAATAAGAAGGAAAGGTAATGAAATCTGGAATGGGGTACTGAGATCACAGAAATGGGAATTGACACTGGTTATTGGAGTAGAGGTTGACTTTTTAAAGTGTTGTGTGTGTGTGTGTCTAATACAGGTTTGTTTGGCCTTGCTACTATACACAGTGGAATGTTCTTGTTAACCTTTCCATGTCCTTTAGATAGATTCTTTGTTTGCTGTTTACACCATTAATCACCAGCAGAAACAGAGGTGAGGTTAACAATAAAATAAATATCCCTGACTAAATCACTATAGAAAGGTACAGAGGTTAGAAGTAGGCTTAGGCTGAAAATCAAATCTGATACACTGTAGAGGAATCCCTTTTCAACATTACCATGAACAGAAAATTATGCTTTCTGCTGGTCTTTATAAAATCAGAGTTTGTATAAAATGTGAAATTTCCCACCAAAGTCTGCTTGATGTTACATCCATTATGCTGATTAATTGCTGTGAACAAAAGGTACTAGAAAATGGCATGTGCAAATTGCCCTATACTGTTATATTTCAACCCACATAGTGTGCTTTATATATCATAGTGCCATATCTACATAAGGGTGAAAAACCTATTACTTATTTACAAAAAGGTTTTATTTGGCATGCTAAACAGCTATGTTAAACAGAATCCACTTTACGGTGGTGTAATTACTGCTTTAGCACATGCTACTTGTTCCAAATCCCAGCATCTGCTACACCACACACATTGGACAAAGTCTGATAAGGCTGTCAGTTGTGGAACGTTTTTAGCAAAGCAGATTAATTACAATGAATAGAACACAATCAAATTTTCTAAATTAGGAACACTCACCACATGTTACAATACATTATGATAGCTACCACTTTTTAGCAGCCATTTACGTTTCCAAGCGACCACAAGGCAGCACTTTGGAGCTTTTACTTGCATAGTGGGCTAGCTATTAAATTTATCCATGGGGCGGTTGTGGCTCAGGTGGTAGAGCGGGTTGTCCACTAATCGTAACGTTGTCGGTTTGATTCCCGGCCCGCGTGACTCCTCATGCCAAAGTGTCCTTGGGCAAGACACTGAACCCCAAGTTGCTCCCGATGGCAAGTTAGTGCCTTGCATGGCAGCTCTGCTACCATTAGTGTGTGAATGGGTGAATGAGACACAAAGTAAAGTGCTTTGGATAAAAGCGCTATATAAGTGCGCCATTTACCATTTATCCATCTGTGGTAAAATTGTAAAACAAATATATTTAAACAATACTGAGATATTGAAACTTAATATCAGTACATGCCTAGGCAGTAATACATTTACATTTATTCATTTAGCAGACGCTTTTATCCAAAGCGACTTACAAATGAGAGCACACACACCAATGGTAGCAGAGCTGCCATGCAAGGTGCCAGCTTGCCATCGGGGGCAACTTAGGGTTCAGTGTCTTGCCCAAGGACACTTCGACATGGGATCACCCGGGCCGGGATTCGAACCACCAACCCTACGATTAGTGGACAACCCGCTCTACCGACTGAGCCACAGCCGTACATAACCACATATTCTTGGACCATACACTCAGTAACTGATTACTAAGTAAAGCTGCAACAATAAATGGATAAAATCGCTAATATTCGATTATGAACATCGTTGTCAACGATGTCTTGATCAATAAGTTGTTCTGCATATGGCACGGGGTGCAGTTACTCATTGCGTTACTTCTGTTCTGAAAACATACATCTGAGAGTACAGACCATAGTGGTGTCGCAAATGACACACTATGCACTATGTTTTCTACCGTTTCAAATGGAACACTAATGGTTTTTTACTAATCTACTAATCTTCCTCCTCCTTTATTTCCCCACATGACTCTCCAGAACACCAGCTTGACATTGGCCGAACATAGTTGTCCGACACTCGTAGTGTCAAGGTCACAATCAGAATCTGACAAATGCGCTTTTTTTGTTTAATTTAACAGATTATATTTACAATATTTCACATATGGACAAAAGTTACTTAAACTACTTGACTTTGGTTTGTTTATTTGAGTATTTGCAGGTAGGTTCACTTGGAAAATAACAAAAACCCAGTTATCAGTTGAAGTAAAAAAAAAAATTTAAACAATCCTCTCATTGAGCAAGCTGTAGACTAGTAAATTCAAGACTAGTAAATTTCATGATTTGACACACTGTTCACAAGTTATAAGCAAAAATGTGCTTCTATTCAAATCTCATGACCACTAGGTGGTGCTGTTCAGAAAAACTGCAACTAACCTCAGGGGGTAATGCTGATGATACCTACCAAGTTTCTTCACAATCCCTCAAAGCCTTGCAGATATGTACTCTCACATCCATTTTGGTGTGCTTACCCTTGAATTCTTTGAAGCGCCATGCAAAAATGGAGGATTTATCAAAATTCTATGAATAACTTTTTCCGTAAATGTCTAGATGATGCAGGCCAATTTTTATGCAAATCAGACAAACAACCAAAGAAGAGTTCTAATAAGTTTTTTTTTTTTTTTTTTTTCAGAAAATTCAAAATGGTGTAAATATTTTCATAATAGTTTATTAACATAAACGTGAGTGCAAATTTGGACAGTTTGTAGTCCAAGAGGGATTGAGTTAGAGATTTCAAATTTGCTGAACTAACACATCAGACCATCCTCTAATTGTGTGCCAAATTTCATAACTAAGCGGTTCATTCTATGGGCTGCCATAGAAAAAAAGAAAAAAAAAAAAAAAAAAAAAAACACAGTATGGGGGTTGACCCATAATAATAAGAAGAATGAAAACAATAGGGGGTTTCATCCCTTCTGGGCTGGCTATACATGAAATAAATAATTATATATTGTATATATATAAATTCCTGAAAAACCAAGATAATTCTCTTTTAAGACATTTATTATCAAATAAGATGCCCAGGTTGCCAACTATTGAGCCTTACTTTTTATATTTTCTACAACCCATTAGGGAGTAGCAGGGCCTGAGGATTGCAGAGTCATCATGAGCAATGCCACATGAAATTAGCACATAACACAGACACACACAAACATCACAGTATAGTGACACACTTGATTAAATGGTAAAGAAAAAGGCTTGCGCTTTAATCAAATTTTGCTTCGGCAGCACCACGAATCATAAACAGTGCCTGAGAAGGTCAGAAATTAAACACTTCAGTCTGATTCTGGTATAAATAAACCCCTGGAATAAAGCTACCAATGGAAAGGCATGCCACATGCACATGAAAAGATGCACAACATAAACAACAGGCGTTAAGAGAACTGAATATACAGGATGCACAAAATAAAGAATTTAGGGAAAATATAGGAATTCCATCACGGCTAAGAATGACAAACATATGATGGGATTCTCTGCGCGTATAAATTCTGAGGTACTTCTCAAGTCAGACCCACCATATTCTTTTCGATCCATGTTCATGTTAGGTGTACCACACATTACTATTCGACTCCTGCTGTTCCACTGATTAGCTCGTCGATTTAGCTGTTTACCTTAAACAGAAGATCAGCAAAATAAAAGCACTGCAAATTAGTCCTGCAAATGCAGTTATACAGTGTACCACTACATCTCTGCATAACTGATACCATGAACAATCACACGAACATGTTTCAACTGATTTAAAACACAAACATAATTTGTTTAGCTGTTTCATATCAAATAAAAATTTATTCATAGATGCAAATCACTACTGTGTAATTCATCAGTTTATTATGTGTACGTTTACATAACGTCTATAATAAATGATGTAACTGCATACACAATACCTGTATTCAGCACAACCACATCCCTTGTCTTCTGAAATACTTCCATAGACCCTGACTGCCCTCTAGTGGTTCACACAAAAAGTGCACGGAGCAGCTGAAAACGGAGGCAAGAATGCATGGGCTGTTTGGGAGAATGCTCTTTGGAGACTGTATTAATGATTTTTAAAAATGTATCTCAAATACTTCCAAGAAAATATGTTAACCTACACAAAAATATAACCATTAAAGGAAAAGAGACCTTTTGATTAGTTTATTAGTTGCACTATTTATTCAACTTAAAACATAAAAGCTGCTCATAAACAGGTAATAAGTTCAGAAGCAGGACAATGTATAACAAAATGTATAAACAAACTTCAATAATTATGGCAGTGACTTCAGCTCAAATACGTATTACCTTGAATACCATGTGGCATAATGAGTAAAATACAGCATTCTCTCATGTGCAAGGATCCTTAATGGAAATGTGCTTGTACAGCCACAAGGAGCATTCTGTTCAGTTACATGTATAGAAAATTATAATAATTATCGCCCTCTGGTGGCAAGATAAAATAAAAACTGCAAAAAAATTGTCTAGCAGCTGAAGCCTTGTGTGAAAGCAATCAAATCAAGCCTTCAAGAGGCAGACCATATAAATTATGCTTTTATTCCTATATACTGCAAATAAGAGAGCAAAGTCAAGTGAGGGAAGGATAAACAAATCAACAGCACAAACCATTTAGGAACTGCTCATCTGTGAAAAGGAAGAAGCGCTGTATCAACTCAATGAAAATAAGTGCTAAAACATTACCTTTTCTTTTTCTTAAGAAAACAGCAACAACTAAATTGCAAAACTGGATTCTCTAAAGAAAACATTTGGCAAAATCTGTAACAAGTATCATTTAGATCCCAGTCAACCAGTTTCCTCCTCGTTGGCTTTTTTCTTTTAACATACTACACACAGGTTACAAGAGATAGTGAAATAGAAAGAAAGCATAAAGGCACAGCATAATAGGGAAAAGAAAGCCTCAATGGCACTCTAGAGATCCTCTGTTCCTCAATGTTCACACTTCAGTGATGCTCAAACTCAGACAAACTCCAGCTTGAGATGAGGGGTGATGAAAATAGGAATAGATTTTTCACCAAGCATTGGAGCAGACCTGAAACCTCTTGGCCTGTTTGATCTTAAAATCTAAACTTTGAGGAAACATCAAGCTTGGAAGGCTAGTCATCTCAGGACAATATGCCGTTATATATTTGCACACACATAATACCAGTATTTAGACATTCAGCATATTTATAGAAATCTGTACAAAGTGCTACTCTGTGTGAGCCAGAAAGACTCTCAATGCAAAATATCCACCCATAAAAGAAAAATAAGTACAGTTAAAGCGAATACAATTGTGGTTCAATCACAATTCACATGCAAAGCTGGTCTAATCGGACACCAAACAAGACAACCCCATGGGGAGATTATGCTAATAAATAAATAATTTATACAACTCTCAACTTAAAACCCAACACCTGGGGAATTTCTCTTACACCATGGAGGCAAGGGTGAGCTTTTGTGCAAATGTAGAACTTTGTTTTGGTTTCTTTTAAATGCAGGAATTGTTTTCCTTGGTGTACTGTGCTAAATTCACAAGTGTCACAGGAAGTAACATGCCATGTGTAGCTTTCCACCTCCTTCAGCTGAATATAAATATGTACATCCTTCCATAATGCATGGAAAATACCAGCTTCACAAAAGTATTCTTGAACGACAGAAGCAACTTAGTTCTGTACATTATATACACTCAATGCAATTTGCAAGGAATCAATTATTTACAAATTCTATATCGTTCATGCCCATTATTTTACACCTACAACATTTAGACAAGGTGTTCTGTACAACTTAAATATGTATATTTTACATGCAACCCATTAATTTCTTGTTAGATACTCTGTATACCATATGCTTTTGTTTCAATGTACATTTTTACATGCAACCTGGTATTTGGTCATTAGGATATGGAGCCCTCAGTACACTTTATGCATGTGCATTTTAAATAATTTCTTCAGCTTTCAGGCTACAAACATCTTGATGACTTTCTGGATGATCTGGCCACAGCCAGGGCATGGAGCATGGCACCTGTGTAACTTGCGTGCGCAGGGAAAGCAGGTGAGCATGTGCGCTGTGCGTCCATGAATGATGTTGCCATCGCGTGGACGCACACGGCACAGCCTGCAGGGTTCCAGCATGACTTCACGCCCTTCTTGGCTCTCCTGGGAACTCTGAAGCACCCGGCGTGGGGCTTTGCCCTTGGCAGATGCAGGCAAGGCAGGTAAATCACGAGATGCCCAATGTGAGGGCAGGATGACAGGGTCTGAAACAGTTCTTGGGCAGTCAGGCACATCAATACCATCATCCTCATCCTCGTTTTCATCTTTGGGATCTGGAAGGTTGGGGACTGAGACAGAGTGTGCTAGGCGTGTACAGTCCTTGTACCAATCCTTGCGCAGAGCCCAGCAACGCATGCAGTATCGCTGTGTGGCCGAGTTAAACTTGCGGCACTCTGAGCACTGCCACGCATCCTGCAGCAAAAAGATAAGTGGGCCATAAAAAGGTACACCTCAAAGTTTAAATCTTTTCATTTAGATATTACTATTTTAGTCCCCCTTTTAAAATATCTTCTGTACATTAAATGAGGTTGTCTTTTCATTCAGGCTGCTTTTTAAAACATGAAAAATATTATGCTAAATGTATTTCCAATTGTAAAATGGGCTACTATTCAAATGTCACAATTCTAAAACTTTCCACATTATCATCATAATTATTAGTATTTGTGCACTGGCATAGAATCAAATATTTTCAATAAATGCCCTATGAAACATTTTCACAACATTGTACGCAACTTTACAGGTATCCATAAAAAGTACCTGCGTCGATATCTCGGTGTCTGTATCATCACTGAGACACTGAGAGTCATCATCCAGCTCCTCCTGCATCTAAGAATGATATGAATATAAAGATAAATAAGCCATCCCAGTTTTATAACAAATATACCAATGATAGAGGGGTGGTGAGGTAGCAGCTTTTACCTCCTTGTCCTCTTTGCTGTCCCTCCCTTGCTCCTCTTCCTCATGAGGAGACTCTGAGTCACTGCCCTGTTCAAGTGCTGCCTCCTTCATCTCCACACTAACCTGCTCGCTCTCTGCCTCATTCAGAAACCACAGGTCATCCGTGGTGTCTGATACAACAGCAGTGTCCTCCTCCTGTCCACAAGAGAGCTACTTCTCAATCAAGTTGTTGAAAACACAGTGTTCTTCTATAGAATATTCCTATTACAAGGTTCACATGCAATAATGACGAAAATGTAATGAAGCAATAACATTTTACTGTGTAAATAGTTCTATTTAAATAATGAATGCTCCTATTTAAATCATTATTCAGGTGTCCTAATACTTTCCATGTATATAGAGTGTGAGTACAAATATATTTATATTAAATATATTAATATACTGTTGTGTCAAGTTGGTTGTCTTACTTGATTTGTGTGGATGTCTGTGGATCCATTGCTCCTGCGTGTGTAATTACTGCGCAGGTTACCCAGAAACCACCAGGGCAGGCCTGACAGGTCCCATTCGTCAAGGCTCACATCCAGCTTTGGCCGCTTACAGGCTGATCTGGGCATCCCATCTAATGAGTCTGTAAACAATTTAGTTTTAGGGTTGTTAATCTGATCAAATTATACAGACATTTTCCTGAACTGGCCAAATCCCTTACAGATTACAAAACTGACCCTCCTTTGGTAAACCAGGTGTCATTTGTGGTTTCTTAAAAGATTCTTAACAGACACACTTTCATTTACACTATTTTTAGAAACACTTCTTGACTTCTATTAACCTTCCTGAAGCACCACCATTACTTTGATAATTTAGTCTATTAAAACTGCATAATTCCGTCTTAATTGTGGCAAGTCTGACTTCCATATGCTGGTCTTCCCCAAACTGTTGCCACAAAGGTGGAAGCACACAATTGTATAGAACGTCCATGTATGCGGTAACATTAAGATTTCCCGTTATCGGAACGAAAAGGTCCAAACCTGTTCCAGCATGACAATGACCCCGTGCACAAAGCAAGATCCAAGAAGAAATGAGCAGCCTGCCCAAAGCCCTGACCTCAAGCCAACTTAAGACCTTTGGGATGAACTGAAATATTTACTGCATCTCAGGCCTCCTAGTCAACATCAGAGGCTGACTTCACTAAGGGTATTGTGGCTGAATGGGCAGAAATACCCGAAGCTATACTTCAAAATCCAGTGTAAACCCTACCCATAAGAGTGGAGGTTACTACAAAAGAAAAGGGGGGACTATATGTGGATTGGGATGTTCAAAAAGCAATATGGGTGTCCACAAACTTTTGGCCATATAGTGTAAACTATTTCTGGTGTTCTAAAAGCACTTCAAGCACCTTGTAAAAACCCTGGAATATAGTTTATTACATAGTTATTAACTCTAATATAGAGCTGTTAATACAAACACTCATGCTACAATACCTGCTGTTCTCAAATAGACAAGAACAGAGCTGATTACACAAAACCTTTTAATTGTTTAAAATTTGCTTTCCCTCTCATTAATCAACCTACAATATACTCACCATTATTGTGTTAAGATGCTGGAATGATGCAGGCCTAGTTTGGCCAATTTTGCTAGGTAGCTACAATCACATTTTAAAATGTTCAAACATGGCTGAAATAAGCAGAATGTGTTTTAAATATGCATGTTTCAACCAACTTACCCTTCATGTTAATATTGTTAAATTAAATTACTGGAACCCTGGAGTCAGGCCTGGGGGTAGTGTCCAAAGGCAAGTGTCTGGTGACCAGGTCACCCACAGAAGTGGAGCCATCTAGTGGGCACACCAAGATGAAGGGTGGTGTCAGGTTCAAGATTGACTAGAACCTTGGAACAGAAACTGGCTTTGGGAATGTGGACTGTTACTTTGCTGGTAGGAAAAAAGCCTGAATTGGTACATGAGAAGAAAAGTTATGGACTGGATAAAGTTGGCTTTACATCCATATACAGTAAGGGTTCCAGTACCAAAGTTCTTGATCAGGCAGTGATGTCTTTCCTACTCAGTCATTCCCACAGGAGATTCCCCCATGTTCACCATCCCCAAGCTGAGAGCCTCACAGTTAGAGTTTTTCCAGGATTTATACAGTGGTGTCTCTTACGAAATAAACATAGAAATGTATAAATAAATAAATGCATACCATCATCTTCATCTCGTGGTCTTCGCTGAGAAGAATTCTGCATGGAACAGGCACTGGCATCACTGAACGAGGTTCCAGAACTACACATCTTGCTGGACACCTACATGGTGAAGGAGAAGATGCATTATTGCCAGATGCTATGATGTGATAACAGGCAGAATAGCAACTCCTCCACAGCAGGGACCTTGTCCATGTGGCTTCAGAGAGCCACAAACACACACTGGGACAGAGGGAAAGGAAAAGGGAGAAATGGATCTATGCTTGTGGGTGTCAAAACGGCATTACAAAATCCCTAGAAAATCAATATAGCTTTACTTTTAAAAAGAAGAAATTAAAAGCAAATAAAAAGAATAAAATGATTGAAGATTAACAATATATATTTTTAGCATCTTAAGATTAGCTTGACAATCAAGAGCAGGATATAAATACAATAGGCAATTCAAAGGTGGCCATACCTTTCAATATCTTAAATGTTATTTAAGAACCCTCCCCCCACCTTTTTTTTTAAACATGTATTACCCATGCCCAACCTAAAGGTGTAGCCACCATAAGCAAGTGACACACATCTAAAATAAATAAATAAAAACTGCCAGGCTCTTCACACCAAACTCTCATCATCATCCAAATGAGATTCTCCTGTGTGTAAACCTGTGATAAATTGCCTAACGTGTTAATGCTTGTAAGAGTACAGCATAGAGGGGTGGAGGGTGGAGAAGGCCAGTGTGTGGAACAAACAGAACTGCTATTATGCCAGAATAAGCGGCGGAGCAGAGAAGAAAACTCTGAGTGACAAACAGAGACAGGGACTCTGTTTCCCCATTAGCCGTGCCCACACTGGTGGCTTTTCCCCCCCCAAACTAAAACCACCAGGCGAAGCCGGCCTTGGGGATGTACAGAGACGGTGCCACTCTGTACACATATGACTGTTGGAGGCAGCTGCTCTTCAAGCCCTCTCATGGCAAACTGCATTTCTTATCTTACCAGCAAACTACAAAAACTCAGCAAAACTGTCTTTGGACTAAAACTGTAAAGATTTAGGCATCTAACAAAATCTGCAACACTACCTCAAATTTAGCAAGAAACTTTCTTATGTAAATGAGCTACCTGATCATTATTTATCTTAATGGGATTAGTATAAATAAATAGTACAAAGGCAGTGATTGAAACAACTGTTAAAAGCCCTATATAAGATGGATTAGTTTTACCTGGGGAGGTCATATTAAGTGACAACAGATCTACAATTTGAATCCAGTACAAATAGGCAATTTCTGTAGCTTCTAAAAGACTCAAAAGTAATAATTCATGAGCAAATGCCTGTAACTTTCCAAACACAAAGCTTCCTCAGTAATAGTAACCCTTTTTGTATGGACCTTAATGTAATGCAAGAACTAAACCAGATATTTACATTCAGCCTATGGCTTGTTAATCTGATCAAATTACACAGACATATTCCTGAACTGGCCAAATCCCTTACAGATTACAAAACTGAACTTCCTTTGGTAAAACTAATCCATCATCAAAAATGCTTTAGACTGTAGTTGTGGATAAATCTGAACAACCCTGAGCAGGCTATGTTCATTGCTGCCAAAGGCACATGGATTTTCCAAGCTCTTTCTAAAGAAGCTCCTAAGCATTGAATATTTCGGTCAACCTATACTTAAAGAGAGAGTCAAACTCTACTATCATGAATAGAATTTATAATATCCGTCCACATGAAAGGTGTTGCCATGAAAGGGGCTGATGAGCAACGCTTCTCCTGTGCACCATGCTGTCGCTTTACCTGCCCGGGATCTTCACATGGAGACTGATTAGAATCCTTGCCGACTGAAACATTCTTTGCCGCGTCTGCATTTCAAACGAGACATAATAACATACAAGAAAAAAAAAAAAGAAAAAAAAAAAAAACCCTGCCCTTTATTAAACAAGCACACACCATTCATTCTAAGGTTTGAGATAAACATCTTGCCATTAACCAGATTTGTGTGGCCATAGAATGAATGTAATGGCACACATGGACCCATATCCAACAAATAAATTTATAAAAATAAAGACCTAAAGATAGAAAAATGCTTAAAACTACAATATGCCCCACGTGCATACTCACTCAATCTCTCACACAAGGGGAAAAAAAAGCTCAAACTGCAGAGCATTGTAGAAAATAAAGTGAGGTCTACGTTCACAAGACAGTGCAAAACATAAACTGAATATATCTGAGACATATTAAGATGTTTAGATAAATATCTTCAAATAAACAAAACACACTGACTAACAGGTGTAGGTAACATACCCGAGCCATTCAAAATGAGCAAGTTCCTCTTCAGCATCTCATACACAGGGCTGTGAAAAAGACAATGACCTGTTAATGAAGGAGCCACTGTACAATTTCTAAGCCATTGAATTATTTTATACCTTGGCCTGTACAAATATTCGATTCTGATGGGATGGAAGGTGTGTGTGTGTTAAAATTGTATATACCACAGGTAGTTGCATACAATAGATAAACTCAGCTTCATTATTATTAGAGACATGACATAGATGCAGGTAATTCACATCTCTCATGCTCTCTCGATAACTATTTACTATAATTTATTCAAAGAAGTGTAAAAGCGCACTACTTTATCTGTGTGTGAATTAGAGAGGGACAAATTCTAGACCTAATAACCTGTATATAAAATAACTAACAAAAAATAAGCGTTATTTTTATATTTTCAGTCGAAATTTGCACTGCAAATGTCAATGAGAGCTTTAACTTCTCAATGCCATGTTATAAGCGGGATAATCCACGGCTAGGTGTGATATTAAGCGATATTAATGCACTCCACTTTGTGGGAGGTGGTTCTTTGCCTCCAAATCGTGCATTAATAATCATAGATTACTCCTTACTTATACCACAGTGCTGTTAGGATGAATGCTTGATTCTGATTGGTCAGAAGAGGATGATTCATTTTCTATAACAGCAACACAGACAGAAGTGCCAGTTACAAGGTTTTATATAAAGTGCTTGTTCTTGTGTCTATAGTAATGACTTACACTTCTGTAGTGGACCCTCCACATAAACATATTTGTTACAAATTATGTAGTTGTTGATATATTGAAATTTTCCTGTGAGGAGACGTTTATTTAGCAATTTTTATTTTAAAAGTCCTCCAGTTGGGGCGGGGGTTGGCTGAAAATGAACCATGTGTAAATGAACCACATGTAAAATTATATATAAATGAATCATATATAAATCTTGGGGGGGCGTGTGTTACTGGGGGTATGGATTTATGAAAATGAATCATATGTAATTAAATCACATGTACATGAATCATAAGTAAATCAATCATATGTAAACTTATCGGGGTAAAAAAATGTTGATTCTGTATTGATATATCTTGTTGTACTCTGAAAAGTGTATGAGAATCAATAAAAAAATTTATTATTTAAAAAAAAAAAAAAGTTTTCCAGTGTCCATGCTTTGTAACAGTCAGAGGTAAAGCTGCTGTAATTAAAGCTTCCAACAAGGCAAAGTCTTCAGGACAGATGGCTTTCTGGTTTCTCAGTAACTTGACAAGCAGCATTTTTTGTTTTATAATTTCACGAGAGGATCAAAGAGAGGCTTAAGACTACAGGATTTTCAACAATGTTAAACATAATTATAAACGAATAATGGATGACTATGAACTAGTGTTAGTGTTGGCAAATTGCTCTGGTGTAGAGGAATAAAATCGGGATGTGCTCTTTTTGGAAAATAATCAATCGTTATTTATTATTTTCCTGTAATGCCATGTCGTATTTTATTTCTTAATTATTGTCTTGGCGTGAGATTATGCAGGTCTTCATAAGATTACAGAAAGCATAAACTCACCTGGGGCTTTTGACAGAAAAGCTTTCCACTTCCAGTAACTCCCCAAGCGGATCATCTTGACAATGGACTATGTGCTGCCTCTGTTTGTCATACAATTCCTTCACAATGATGTACTGGCCAAGGTAGTGCATTACCTGAAATTAGAAAGTGGTAGGGTACATCTATGAAGATTTTCAAATGTCTCTGATGAAGTCCCTCTGATGACTGGCTAAACATCTTCAAGATTACAGACCAATCTGCTCATTTCACTTACTCAGGGGTAGACAAATCATAAATTACCTACCAAGCATTAATACAAACTATAGAAAAACGATCATCAAGTATTAAATAACTAAGAGGGATGAATGAGCAAATCCCTACAGCTACATTCCAAAATGGGGGGGGAGTCAATTTTCCACATACTTTTGGCCATACAGTATATTTAAAGACACTAGTGAAGTCTGCACTCTGTACTGTATGTTGCTCAGTTGTTACTGTTTCTGCATCCCTTCAAATTGTGATTCTGAAAAGACAGCCCAACATCCATGGATGCTAAAGAATTCGTATAGTAAGTAGTGTGGTAGGCGGCAGAGATTCAAAAAAGTTGCGCAACACAACACTGAGATACTTTGCACAAACAAGAAATATATGAATCAGGGTGCAGGTTACATAAAAAAAAGAAAAAAAAAAAAAAAAAAAAAAAAAAAAAAAGACCATATTAAATAATGTTTTTTTAAAATCACTGGGGAGTAGGTTTCGGTTTGGTTATTGGAAGAGTAAAGAAAAGAAAAATACTGGTGACCAGCCAGCTGAACTTATTCACCAAGCAACTACGATCAGAAAACCTGACCACCTAGAACTGTAATCGGTTGGTCAAGAACTGCCGGTCTAGTGATTTGTCCTTCACTGTGTAAGAGTGTCTTCTGAACATATGTTAAATGAAACTGGAGTTATGTTGTACCTACCTTAGTAGAAACACCTACAGTTAATATCCTCTAACCTGCCACCGGTGTTACTTTCTAATCATAGAACTGCTGTTGGCTGGATATTTTTGGTAACCTCAAACCTCATTATTGAACCAAGCAGGGACAATACGGTATGTAGTTAAAATAAAAAAGCCCCCAGCAATGCTGCAGCACGTGATACACATCATGTCATGGCTGAGAATGATCCACTATCCAAATATTATCTGGTCAGTGATGCTCCATTTTCAAAGATGGATGATAGACAGGAGGTGACATGCTGTGCAGAGCAACAGAAGTGGCCTATATGTAGGTGTGGCTGATAAAATCAGTGGGTCAGTGAGTGTAACTGCATAGCAGGTGTATATAACCGGTCACACTAGTGTATTTCTCACAATGTTACGCTGACAGCATGCAGTACCAACCTCCTTCAAAGTGAAGATCTCCTCCTGCGCTCCAGCTACCCGAAGAATCTGCAGGAGGGGAGCCTTGGGCTGGACCTGCATTACAAAGAATTATTCAGTATGCTGCATAATGATTATCTATACATGAGCGTTCTGCTTGCAAAAATACATGCGACAGGGACGCACACATGCGACAGGGACGCACACATGCGACAGGGACGCACACATGCGACAGGGACGCACACATGTGACAGGGTTACCTGACTTCCCTCCCCGGGCAGAGCTCTGCATGATGGGCTTGTAGCCGAGTGCAAGGCTGATGACATGGAGTTCATAATTAGCAGGCTGTAAAGGCATAAACAAGACACCATGTTATTTTAAATCCTAACACTACTACTTCTTGGCTGAAAAAGCCCACCACGGCCATACGCATTATATTACATTGAGAATCGCCAGCTCTCTACACAATGCGCTTGCCCTGACCCTAACTGTCTTACAGTAACTTAGTTAAGCATTCACAGGAGCTGATTATCCACCTGTCACCCAAGCTAGCTAATCGCTCCATTCTATACGAGCCACTTCCTAAAATTAACATTTATCCCAGATATAATTATAGCTGCCTAAATAATTTCAATACCCTCCTGCTGTGGCCTAAATTCGCTCCTTAAAAACAATATTTCAACATAGCTAACGAACACGCTAACTAAGCTCGCGCTAGCAACCCTTCCTCAGGAACAATACTAGCTAGCAACAAACTCTGCTAGTTAGCGCGCTAGCTATAGATCGATCCATGTCTACAGCTTGAAGCATATGCAAACAATAAATACCCCGACGAATTATAATAATTATAATAATATTAATCTCACCTTAAAATGACTAAAGGGTTACATCGTTGGCGCTTTTCAAATCAGGTGCAGGTTTGTGAAGAGTAACACAATGTGTTTGTATGACGCTTTAAGCGGACAGGCGTAGGAAAGTTAACCGCCTGCAACTGACGTGGGACGCGTCGGTGAAAAGGTCAGCAAGTTCAAAAAAAAAAAAAAGGCTCGAAACGTCTTGTCAAAATAAGAGTCTCTAAAGAAAAGGCTGCAATTCAGGAGTACGCAAAAATCGGGGTCGAATAAACAGAAACAGTCTTCATAGTGAGCTTGAAGTAATACGGATCATTTTCTATAAATTAGCATGTTTCATTTATTTATTTATTACATTTTAGTTTCGTGTTAAATTACTCTGTGCTTCTATTGGTGGCTTTTAGATGAGCCTTGGAGCAGCGGTCACATTCTGAGGAATTGCTCCTGTCCTTACCTGTGGGTAGTGAATCAACTGAATAATGCCTCAAGTACAGACTAAAGAAATGTGGTTCCTCCATAGGGTTCCTCTCTGTGATATAGTGAGGAACATTACAAATGAGACAGAGCGCCTCAGAGAAGATCCCATACTCCTCCGAATTGAGATAAACCAGCTGAGGTGGTTTACAACCCCAGGCAAAAAATTATGGAATCACCACACTTAGAGGATGCTCACCCAGATTTTTTTTTTTATTTTTTTACTTTGCAGCAAATAAACAAAAAACAGATATGACAGGAAAAAATGTGGTTTAATAGCTGAACATTCTGGCTTCATGAAACATACCTCAAACAAGTTACATTAAATTGTTCTAATTTATGGCATATATTTGCCCAGATCGAGTAGAGGAAAAATATTTTGGAATCACTCAATGTTGAGGAAAACAATTATGGAAAAATCAACAACAAATAAAAGATCATAATTAGTACTTTGTAGTATTTAGCAGCTCCTCCTCAGTCTTAATTCAGTCCTCAGCCTGAATTATTTAGACTTCAAACAATATTCTCCATCAAGCCAGTTCCAACTTTCTCGAATAGCAGTGGACAGATCAGATTTGCAAGATGGAGCAATTTTTTTGTGTACCATACATTTTCAATGGGATTGAGTATACAGTTCCTGTGGTATATGTGTATATTTACTGTATTCGAGCTATAATCATCCATCCATCCTCTTACTCCTTTTTCAAGGTCACAGGGAACCTGGAGCATCGGGCACAAGGCGGTCCATCACATACACACACACACACACCACCCATTCATACACTACGGCCACGCCAAGCAGCCTACCATGCATGTCTTTGGGCTCCAGGTACTCCACATGGCCCTGGCGGGACTCGAGCCTCGGACCCTGGAGGTGTGAGGCGGACGTGCTAACCACTAAGCCACCGTGCGCCCCCCTGAGCTATAATCATATTGAAGGATAATATAGCTAAAGCTTTTTGTAGCCATTACAGTTCCAATTTTATTTCCGCTGAAATTCACTTTCAAGTTTATATTTCCCATTTCCCCACAATTTTAAATATATATGTAACAATATTGTTCATACCACAGCATTGTTGAATTCTCAGTTCTGATTAGTCAGAATGTATTGACTGATTTTCTGTATCAATATAATGTAGTAGCAAAGATACAGGACATTAGTTCATGACTTCATCAGATGATTGTAATGCTCCTTTCATTATTCTTCCTGCTAAATGCCTCACTGACACACAAAACAAAATTAATCTACATTTCACTCATTCCATATTCTCTACAAAGATCTTATAATAAACTTCAAGGCCATCCATGGACTTGCACCACAGTATACTGTTGACATTCATCACTATACCCCAAGCAGCTATAGCCGCTGGTCACATACGGCCATTCCAATTAATTTGCATCTAAATTCCCATGGCGATATGTAACATGTTCTCCTTAATGTTTGGTTACTCCTGCTTATTTCTCCCATGTTGTTTGGTTTTGTCTCGTCATGCTATCCATCCTTTAGCCCCCCCCCCCCCTTATGCTATCTCTGAGAGATTTAATGATTCATCATTTGTGCCTAAACTGCCACACATTTATGATGTCATATTGCAGTTTCATGAATCAAACAGATCAGTCTGTCATTAAGGCTGCACAACTCTAAGCAATTTTGATTAAGGACCCCACATCAGGTCTTTTTATATATGAATCAACATTGAGAAAGTGAGAGAGAGAAGTCCATTTAGTTGGTTAGTGTTAAAAAGTACTGACAATACACCAAAAAGTGTAACATGGTGTTATTTTAACATCGTACCACCACCAATTTTCCACACATCAGTATGTACTGTATGTATTTACTCTGAATAGGGAAACTGAAACTCTTTCAAAACCTCATTAGCTCAGGTAAAGTTTGTTATATATCGTCTTGGAGGTCTGTGGGATTAAGCCAATATTCCAATTACAATTGAACAAGAAATTGTCATATCAATAGAGCAAACCTTGGATATTATTGGATATATTATGAATATAAACAATGAGGAAACAAACTTGTCAAACAATTTTTTTATGACATAACTATGCATAGTTCAAAGGAAATCAGTAGTCAACCTTTTTTTTTTTCCTCATCTTGACCCCTCATATAACACTGTTGCCTACTTCGGAGTCAAGAAGGTGTTAAATGTATTTTGAAAACACCAATGGAATAAAGGAAATGGTTACACCAATATTTATTCTAGAAATAAAGGGAAAAGGGAGTCTTAATGTATTTCAAATCCTAATGGCTTTATTTATTTATTATATATATATATATTTTATATATAGTTGTATATAATAACTTTCACCTCAGTTGCTCGGTTATCATTTTTTGTTTGTTCTGTTAATTTCCAATGACAGGACATAAAGAACAAGGCATTCCACATGATCATATATTACAAAAGAGTAAATAAAATTCGAAGGTGTGCACATCACACGCATACATACATACGTACGTACATAATACACTTGCGTTTTTGTTATAAAGTAATGAGAAATGGGCATGGCTGCGTTCACTGAGACAGAAAAGGAAAAAGCATAGACAGCAAGAGAGAAAGAGGAGAATCAGGATAAATAATTCATCACATTCTAAAATCAACCAATCTGTTGCATAGTTGGAAGCAAACAGGACTGACATTTTGGCACGATAAGTTATATTTACAAAAAGGGAAAGTGTTATGGAGAGGGTTAATCTAATGCCAGATTTTTGTCAGCTGAAACACACACCGATAACAGATGCTGTTTACGATCATCAATCACTTCCTTAAAGGATTTCAGAGCACCTTGAACTGTACGGCCTATCCAAAATGGGTAATAAAACCAAGTGTTAATCGTCCGATACCGTAACCCAGATCTCTAGTGAATGTAGGTGTGATTATGATGAAAATGATGAATGATGACTCAAAATAACAAACTACATGCTTTTTCTCCTGTTCCCATTATGTAGTAGTGTGATCTCTCTGTCGATCAGACGTTCCTAATTTGTTCACTGGTAACCTGCCTTCACCTTTAAGCCCTTGAAGTGCCCTTAAAGTGCTATACTATATTATTTAGACAAAACTGGGCAGATGTAGCTGGAGTGTAAACACAGACTGTGGAAAAAACCTCTGCAAGTTTCCAATCTGGCACATCTTTATATATATAAAAAAAAATAATAATAATAATAAAAAAAAAATCAGCAATAAAACTTTATACGTTTCATATTTGAAATAATTCAGCATTAATCTTCCTTATAGTCAGAATCCTGATTTCACATGGACTTTTTCAAGGCGACAATTTCAAAATCTGAAAACAGACATCTTTCTCTGACAAGCAAAGCTTTTCACTTAATTAACAGTGGTATGTTTGACTGAATGCTGCTGAATGGCACTTCTGTGATTAAGACAACGGCATGCCATAAAAATGTTTTAATGTGCTCCATTTCACGGAACAAAGCCACCTTGTTAATGAATGCAAACAACCTCAGACATGAAAGTATGCTTACCTCTCAGACACACAGACTATTAAAAATAGTAAGAAAAGAGTTAAAAGTAAACGAATCCTAGCCAAACTCTTCAATAATTATAGTCGTATTCAGAGTCTTGGAAAATAATAAGTTTAAAAAAAAAGTATGTTCCAGCACTTTTTCAGTAAAAAGAAAACATATCTAAATGGCTATTTTCCACCTTAAACATTGTGTATTTAGGTTTAATTCTTCACCTATTTTCTGACCCTTAAAGTTGAATTTCATTGACTAATCAAATAGAAATATTTGCTCTTTATACAAAATACAAAAAAGTTTCTTATAAGGTAATGCTTAAAACATGGCTCTGAATGAATTTGGCTCTGATAAAAAAACAAAAAAACAAACCAAAAGTAATTTACAGAAGTGAAAACACAAACAGATGGATTGGTCAATGTGAGATTATTTGTGACCGCAGCCAGTCACAGTAATTGCCGGTCACTGGAAACAGCATCAATCGTATAATTTTTGCTTTTTCCTATCTGTGGAATTGTCCACCAAATATAGAGAAGCACAAATTCCCAAGCCATTGATGAAAACCATTGCTCTTATTTTGCTTTTGATGAAATGAAGTGCTCACTCGAGCTGCTGAAGGACTGCAAAATGTGCAAACAAATAAAAAAATAAATAAAAAGGTGGTGAAGATTGGAAAAATCATCCGTGCTTACCTTCATATTCAGTCTCCACTTTTAATAGTAAAAAGACTCAAACAACCTTGATGCTCCATGATCATTGTTTTTTCTTTTCTTTGATGGCTCATGTAGTGGAGAAAAGCTACTTCTTTTACAAGTAGGTGACATGAAGTCAAAGCTGTAGAGCATGGATGACTAACTGCATGACAGTAATGGAAATGACACAAAAGTGATTCATAGAGCAGAATGTGGAGTAAAAGTGATCATGCTTGGCATAAAAAGTCCATTCCCCAGCTCATATTATTAGTGATTGTGGAATTACATTTTATTCGGTAGCCCATTATACCGCACTGATAAAAGTACAATCCAAGCCTAAGGATGAGCACTTGAGGGTTTTTAAAGTGGTCAAACTTCCAAACCCGAATCTCACATATATAATCATATTGTCTAATCAATAAAGCGATCAATGTCCATTTCTCCTAAGACAGCATCATGTCAGTGTGTGTTTCTTCTGCTATGTTAATTAAAGTGAGGTGTGCGCGCCACGTGCGGCATTCAGCTGGAGGACGAGTATAGGTTTGGGGATGTCTCATTCCATTCTTAATCATGCAGAAACACTGAACACATATATTGAACATTTAAGAGTTTTCTTTTAAGCAACACAGGACACTAGAAATACCACTCACACCAGGTTGTACATATTGCTTTGAACCACCAATTTGTTTATAAGTCATGCATGCCACATAGATGATATTAGGCTTCTACAAAAATAACACCAGTGCTTATTATCGTATTTATATGAATTAAATAAATTGGTTTCTTTCTTTCCCTTTTTTTTTTTTTTTTTTTTACCTTTTCACAATCGAATACACTTTTGAATGAACTCAGGATCTCAGTTGCCCAAGTTATGGAAAACAGGCGGTTGTGACTAATTCCAGGTTAAAATTTCAATCTTTTATTTACAGGTGCGATGCATCACTCCTAAACCTCAAACCTAAAAGAAGAGCCATCAGAGAATCTCAGTAGACTAGCCACACAGTCGAATCAGCTACAGCATGCCATGTTATTTTTTTGCACAAAAACGACAGACCGGTGCAATAACAAATTGTTCTGGAGAGCCAAATCGGTTGAAAGTGTGGAAATTGAAACTGCTGTTGATTAACATCCATGTACAGCAAAATGTCCAGGGATAAGATGATGATGTAATGAGATGGATAAAAGGACAAAGTTAATTTCACAAATATTCATTCAGGACATCTTTAGGACAGATGTGCGGAAACAAAGTAGTGTCATTTCAACAACATAAAACACATTTATGTAGGGAGTTGAATAATGAGAAGTAATGATTGTACAAAACAACACTTTGGCAGAACAAGCTTTTGATTTCAATACCACACTGAACGCAGTACATGGTGCATTAAAGGTTCATGAATTGAACAGATTAAAAAAATGTCCTTTAGACAAGTTATATCTGGGCACACACGAGTTTACTATCACGAAACCATGAAATAAAACAGCCCATGGTAACAGTATATTAAAAAAAAAATTATAATAAAATAAATTATGCCATAATACCATGCCAATGAACATAGTGTGGTTGTACATGTTGAAAATATGCAGATGCATTTCAATTCATATTTAATTAACAGAATATTCCTTTTAGAACTAGTAACGTCAATGCAAATGTCCGTGTAACATTTATAGTAGCCAGTATGTTGGATAAACTACAGGCTTTACTTTTCCCAATGCACCTACACCCAACGGCATTTAAACTGAATCTCGCTGGATTAAAAGTAAACACGTCATGCTCTCTTCTCTCCTTAGCCAAAGCATTTCCTATTAAACGTGGCATAAGTATATCTGCAAAACAATGTACTCTACTGCCTGCTTTGCTAAATTTGTTATGTCACCAAATGCTCCAAGCCTATACACCTTTAATTTATAGAATTCCAAAATATTAAAAAGTACTTAATATAAAAATACAGAACAGTTGTAAAAAACAGAACATAACATCAACGTTTATATGAAATTTACACGTTTCACTGTAGTAATACATCACTTTGGGAAATAAGCAAAAAAAAAAAAAAAAACATTTTTATTATAATCGCCAGTAGGGGGAAGTACGGCTTTGACTAAACTGTAGCGTTTGTTCATGAAATATTAAAGTGGTCCGTCGTCTCTCTTTTAGGCAGTGACTGATTTTTAAAGCAAAGAAGGAAAGCAAAAATGGGATTATAAAAGAACAACCTATAAAATATGGCTCTTAGCAAGTAGAAAAAGGATATTGAGGATCCTGTCTAACCTAGGTAGGTATGAAGTCAGGATGAAAAATATGGCAGTACTATGATTTGGGAATTAGAAGCACATGGTCAGAAGTTGGCAGGATTTTCTGCACAGCTAACAGGTCATTCATAGGGCTCGAACCGAGGCTTCGGGTTGCATAATACACGTAGTTATTATGCATTCATTTTATCCCGTTTTATTATTTGTTTTCCTTTTGGAGGTGGAGCGTTGGAACTGCTCGGACCCGCATAATGTCTTCTGTATCTGATCAGCACAATATTGGGTAGAGTCTAACATGGAACGGCAAAAAGAAGACCTGAATCTGAGATGAAAATCGACTCTAACTGCAGAAACCTGTGCACACGCACGAGTGATCACCAAACAAACTCTCAATCATGAGTCAAGTGGAGAAAGTTCCTTGCTTACATCCTCTAACTTCAGTAAGGAAGTGATTCTGCTAAATTAGGGATTTGTATTTATTTATATATATAGATATATATATAGATATAGATAGATATATATATATATAGATATAGATAGATATATATATATATAGATATATATATATATAGATATATATATATATATATATATGACTTATGAGACTGACATGATGAGTTGCATGGACCACTCGTCCCATCTTGGTGAAATCACACACGCTTTCTTTCACTCTACTTTCAGCATAGCAGCCTTAAGTCTGTGCAGAACCCAAAACATGATCAAATAAACAAAGACAACCAAGGATGACTAACTCAAACAGTCAGTGTATTTGGAGAAAAAAAATTAAACGTAGTGTGTGTGGACTCCTGAAGACATTGATAGACAGCAGTTTAGGGGAATAAAATGGACAAGTTTAGACTATAGACTAGTTTTCAGTGATGTACATCGTTTGTGTTTCAAATCACCATAAAATGCAAAAAAGGAATAAAATCATGTAGGAACATAAATGCACATTTCAAGTTGTAAATCTGAAAAGGGTAAAAGTCACTGAATTGGTGAAAAAAAAAAGTCCTAGGAAACATGAGGTTCAAATCAGACAGCGGAAACAAGGAGAAAAAAGGATACAGTGTTAGTGAAGAAAAGGCTGCAGCCTCCGAGCTGCCCTCGTGTGGGTGAGTTAGACTGTGCCATGCGTGCTGTCAGAGCGCAGACGCCACGATGACAGTCGAGGAAAAGCCCAGGGAGAAAATGGCTCCATAGGAGGATGCTGCATGATGAGTTTTTCAGGGAGGATCTTGCAGGAGGACAGGATTGAGATTGATGCAGGGAGGAAAAGATGGTCAGATGGAGCACTTACGGCCGTGGATGAAGCTGTCCGGGGGTTCTCCACCTCCACCTCCACTTTTCCTGGGGGAGGCGGAGGAGGAGGACGCGGAGGAGGAGGAAGGCAGCGGCTCGATCTCAGTGCTGCTCTCCTCTATCGTGGGCACATGCTCCTCCTCCTCCTCCTCAGCACGTGGCATAAACTCAGGGTGGACCATGAAGCTGTGGATGGAGCTGTTGGACTCGAGGCCCGAGTACAGTGTGCTGCGGAAAGCGTTCACCACCTTAATCTAGGGTTTTTGAGAAACAAATGCAGAGAGAAAGAAGGATTAGAGAGATTATACACTGTATGAATGTGTGTATCTACAGTGGTGTGAAAAAGTGTTTGCCCCCTTCCTCATTTCCTGTTCCTTTGCATGTTTGTCACACTTAAGTGTTTCGGAACATCAAACCAATTTAAACAATAGTCAAGGACAACACAAGTAAACACAAAATACAATTTGTAAATGAAGGTGTTTATTATTAAAGGTGAAAAAAAATCAAAACCATAATGGCCCTGTGTGAAAAAGTGATTGCCCCCTAAACCTAATAACTGGTTGGGCCACCCTTAGCAGCAACAACTGCAACCAAGCGTTTGCGATAACGTGCAATTAGGCTTTTACAGCGTCCTGGAGGAATTTTGGCCCACTCATTTTTGCAGAATTGTCCTAATTCAATTACATTAGAGGGTTTTCGAGCATGAACGGCCTTTTTAAGGTCATACCACAACATCTCAATAGGATTCAGGTCAGGACTTTGGCTAGGCCACTCCAAAGTCTTCATTTTGTTCTTCTTCAGCCATTCGGTGGTGGACTTGCTGGTGTGTTTAGGATCATTGTCCTGCTGCAGAACCCAAGTTCGTTTCAGCTTGAGTACACGAACAGA
>JAFFST010048545.1:274019-291052 GCA_022414735.1 Noturus placidus
TTGCACGCCCAATTTTTCAGTTTTTTATTTGTTGAAAAAGTTTGAAATATCCAATAAATTTCGTTCCACTTCATGACTGTGTCCCACCTGTTGTTGATTCTTCACAAAAAAAAAATACAGCTTTATATATTTGTTTCAGGCCTGAAACGTGGCAAAAGGTCGAACAGTTCAAGGGGGCCGAATACTTTCGCAAGGCACTGTATAAACAAGTATGTACAAATTTGCATGTTTATGAAGGATTGAGATCTACTTATAAAAGTTTTTTAAAAAATGCAATGACTTCATGTTCCTCGCTCCTGCTGCAGTGGTCGTGGCTAGAAGAAAAGGCTACAGTGGCAAGTGAGAGGCATTGTGGGAGTACCTGAGTCTGGATGCGGTTCAGCCCTCGGAACCAGAGGATCTGACCGCGGCGCAACTCCATCTCAGCGTGGTCTATCTCATCCACGTCCTCTTTCTGCTCCTCCTTCTGCATCTCCTCCTTGGTGCTGCCGTGACCAACCGTCATCAGGAACTTGAGCCGGTGGGTGGGGATGGCGGAGATGAACTGAGGAGGAAGGAGAGGAATGTCAGATTAGCAGTTCAACATTATATACAAAATACACACGTGGAATGACCTACAACTCGTTTCAGGTGTTGTGCTATAGTAGCTCTTCTGTGGGATCGGACCAGACGAGCTAGCCTTCGATCCCCATACGCATCAGTGAACCTTGGGCGCCCATGACCCTGTCTCCGACCACTTTTGGCAGGTACTAACCACTGCATTCTGGGAACACCCCAGAAACCTGCTGTTTTTGTTTTGGAGATGCTCTGACCCAGTCACCTAGCCATTACAATTTGGCCCTTGTCAAATTCACTCAGACCCCGGTGCCTGTAAGGACACTAGTAAGCACAATCAGAGGACCATCAAAAGGGGCATCTGTGGCTACAATTATAGCTGCAAAATAATTTCTCCTATTCTTATACTGAGCTCTGCAGCTTGATAACCAAACATGGTTCTTCCATGGCCTTATGTCCATTCTCCATTGAAACCAAGCCTTTACATTTCCAGGTTTTCCAGGACACATGGAAACCTTAATGATGCGCTTACCCTACTAAGTGCAGTACCTACATACATTCTCAGATGAATGCAGGGTTGTTGTGTGTGTGTGAGATTGTAAAAGAGACAAGGGGGACACGGTGGGTTGTACCATGCTCAGTTTCCATTCCCCTGTGATGGTGTGTAATTGTGGGCTATAAACTTTTTATGTCTCATTATACTGCCATGCAGTGTCTTCTTTGGGATGTGCAATTTGTGGGGGGAAGGGGAGGGCGGGGGTGTTGGATCGGCAACAGTTCGCAGGCAATGTTGTGCGATGTGCCATCACCTCATCCACCCTCCTCCTCATGCCGCCTTCTCTCCCTCCCACAGACCTGGATTCACATGCAGATTCTCACACACACCTATCAGGTGCGAGCTGCTGAACGTCACCCACGTCTGAGCACTATACCATGATGTTTTCATTACACCATCATGCTGAGAGCAGTACGGCATCTCTCTCCCCCTCTCACACACTGTTCTTTCACACTTTGTCATGTGCAGATGGAGCCTTTCAATGAGAAAAAAAAAAAAAAAAGAATTAAAAAAAAAATAAAACACCTACAATCTTTATTCAAATGAGTGGAGCCTTTTAGAATCCTGTTTGGAAGAGATGAAACAGTGCACCATGCAAATAAAAAGCATTCCTGTCTATTAAAAACCAAGGGACTTTGCAGTACCTGGCCCCAAAGCAGTTCACCGACACCAATGAAAACACACCAGAGCCACTGATCCAGGGTGAGAGCTGTGCATGAGAAAGGCTTCCCTCCGAGCTGCACGATGATGATCTAAAAAAGACAGACAAGAATAACTAAATGAGCACTAAAGATGTCCAGCTCTGATAAAATAATAACAAAAACAAAGCAACACTGAATTGTTGACAACACTGTGCAATTCATCTGTTGCCATGAATGGTTTATTTACACTGGCATTATTTAGTTCTAGATTTGAATCACCTTATGGACCAGGCTTCATAATGCTAGTTTGTCAGTGTGGTTCATCAAACCCATTAGAAAGGAGTAACACTGGAAACGTAGAACCCCTGAGAAATGTGGAACATCTGGTTCCTCATCGTGCGCGTTGCCATGCATGCATCCAAATAATTATAATTATGTATTATGCAGCATTTGCATTAAATACCGTTTACAACCCCAGGCAAAAATTATGGAATCACCACACTTACAGGATCCTCACCTTGCTTTTTAACTTTGTAGCAAATAAACAAATCACAGATATGACAACAATTTTGACACAAAACGGAACATTTTGGCTTCGTGAACATGCCACAAAAAATTTAAATTTAATAGTTTTCATTAATGCCATTTTTTCCCCAGACCAAATACAGGAAAAAAATATGGAATTACTCAATGTTGAGAAAAAAAAATTATGGAATAATCAACAACCCCCCCACCAAACAACACACACAATTAGTACTTTGTTGTTCCTCCTCTAATGTTTATGATGGCCTGAATTATTTGATGTTTGGACTTCACTAATGAAAAACAATAGTCTCCATCAAGCTGGTTCCAACTCTCTCAAATAGCGGTTGACAGATTTACACAGACCAATTTATTTTAATATTAACCATAAATTTTCAGCAAGATTGAGAAATCTCATGGGGGCCATGTTTCCTTTCAAAAAGTCCAAGATTAAAAGGTCTATAAGCACTCTCTCTCTTAACTGCAGACTAATTAGCATTTTTTGACTTGTGCTGGTATTTCTTTTAGGAATGCAAATTATAAAATGATTCCATAATTCTTCCTCTACTATATCTGTGAAAAAATATCCCATTAATTAAAATAATTTCATCCATCTTGTTTGAGGTATGTTTCACAAAGCAAGAATGTTCAGCTATAAACAAAAATTGTTGTGTGTCATATCTGTGATTTGTTTATTTGCTACAAAGTAAAAAAAAAAAAAACCCGGGTGAACATCGTCCAAGTGTGGTGATTCCATAATTTTTGCCAGGGGTTGTTATAATTATTAGCACACAAATTACAATGACCTTAAAAATATCTCTGCTAATCCCCAACTTGTTTAAGAGCCATTAAAACCCAATAATAATGGGTTTGTAAATATTCTCAAGTTTCAGGATGTTACTCGTGTCTTGCCTGCAAAACGAAGGTTCCCAGGACGACGCTGCAGAAGATGGGGTTCCTGTGGATGCCTTCGAAGACGTTCCTCTCTCCATGGATCTTGCGAGCATTAATCTCATTGAAGAGCTGCATCATGACGAAGACGTTGAAGATAATGGTGTAGTGTTCAGATGGGGGCGCGTGGAGGGGGGAATTGCGACCACTGTCAATGTTGAAGAACTTCTCTCCTATGAAAAGAGCATTTAATTTCAGTCAATTTTCTGTTCGATTTTCTGCAGTCACAGAAGGACATCGGTAGCTCGGCTACAATGACCTTGAAATGATATGCATGAAACTTCATATGGTTCAAGAACAGCTTTAATTTTACATTGGGTATGCCTTGGCTAGGCATTTTAGGCAAATTTTATAGGAGTTTTACGTTATGAGAATATACACAAAAAACACACTAACAAGATGCTTATAGGCTTGATTATATTTACAGATATCCCCTGTATCAATGCACACCAGAACTAGAAAATTACATCCAAAAGCAGCACAGTGTGGCATTCTTTTCCTGCTGTGGGGGCTAGTAGCTTATTCTTTCGAGAACTCAAGTGCCACCATTTTACGTCATCGACTCGGAGTTCACTGCGCAGATCACGTAATGACGGCCTCCGTAGGTTAAAATATGTATTAAATATTAAGGAATTTTAAAGTAATGAACATATTTCATGTGATTCGAACAACGTGTTTTCGTAGGAGAGGGTAATTATTGCATGTCAAGTCTTCATAGTCAGGGTTCCTTTAAGAAATTCAAGACTGGAAGTGTTAGAGACTTCCAACCGAGAAGTGGAAGTCCATAAACATCCACTGACGAAGGCACAAGTGACGGGGACAACCTGTAGAATTAGTAAAAAACAGCAAATGCTGAACTCAAAGTTCTAGAATGCAATGACGCAATTGCGCTGGCTTACGGCAGAGACTTGGCTCAGCTAGTAAGTGTTCTACAAGATGGCGAGTGTGATGAAGGCAGTATTAGCATGAATGTTGAAGCTTTGGAACTTTACCTGTTTGAGCAGATGAGAAGGTGAGAGCTTTACAGACTAAAGGACTAAAGTGCTGCTGCATGGTGCACAAGTTAAATCCCACTGGCACCACTATCAGCGGGTAGTCGCACAGCATTGTGGGTAATATAGGAAATCAAACTGAAAATAAACCAAAGCCAAAAAAACTCGGAATTCAGTATAGAATAAGTCTTGGACATCAGTGATGCATACGCAAGTCATTCAGGGTAAAATTTCTCCCTGAACTGTTTGTTGTAAAAGCATTATATAAATTATAGATTTTTATTTATTTATTTTACATATCCAACAAATATATAGTGCTAATTTATCATCATTACACTTCAGTACTTTGGGAACTCAAACTGAATGTTTAGAAAGATTAGAAGAAGAATCAACATTCCTTAAACAATGTCTATAGACAATGTAACCCGAGTACACCTGAGGGAGAACCCCAAAATCCAAAAAAGGTTCCAACTACACACAGGTATGGTGTGATACAAGCACTGAATTGCATGCCAATTTGTTCTGCCATTGGCGTAATACTCCTCCTAAAAAGAAAAGGCACTGTTATCTCAATGAGCTCACCAACACGAAGCCTGGGACACCCTTAGGCATGTGCGATCAGCTAGCAGAAGTACATAAAGCGTGTGAACCTCAGCTGTAGTGTTTTTCAAAGGCTCGTCGAACTGCATGAAATTTGCATTAATTAATCCTGCCAGAAGCTTTTATCCAAAACAACATGCTACCGATGCAGAATCCAGTCCAAGAACATAAGTGAGACGTGAAGCTTTAGCCCTCACTGAAGGGCTCAACACTGGCTCTCTGGCTGTCATAGGATCTGAATTCACAATTATTGCTCAATTGTACAGAATGCTAACTGGTTGGCTTCCACGGCGTTGAGCCACCAGGGGAACATTATGTCCTTGTGAGGTCAGTCATGTCAACCGACTGAGTGAGGAAAGATTCCACATTACAAATGTGTATTCATTTGTTCGTCTTCAGAATATTGCGCAATTTCAAAAGTCGGAAAATAAAGTTGTTTATGTTCATGCCACAAAGGTTCTCTCAGCTGGAGGAACACTGTAGGCAATGTAAGAGTAGCACATTTATTTAGCAAATTGTATGAAAATCTTTTTTTTTTTTATTTGAAGTTGACAACTAGTTTAATGCACACTCAAGACGACCGGATCAATAATTTAATTTTTTAAAAATCTAAAGCCTTAATTGCCACTTCTAACATTTAATTTGCAACATCTGACTGTCTTTTATTAAATATTTTATTGTGAAGACATAAATCTACTAAGCTGATAAATGCTTCATTAGCAAGATTCATCATCTGTATAAAAACTGCTGGTATAAACACATTTCAATTCATCAGAACGTATATGTGAACAGATTTTTTTAAAAATTCCCAATTAAAACCTATACAGAAACCCTATTCAGTGTAATATTTTGAATCATGAAAGACGCATCAAAAAGGTGATTAAAGTCAGTAAACAAAAATAAAAATAGAATAAATATTAGAAGTAATATTTCTCACCATGTTTTAGAGAATGAATAGAAAAAGAAACATCGGCAGCATTCACAAAATTCAGTTCAGGTACTGTATTTATGACTAATGTCAAGCTCAACATGAGACAGCTCTATTTACACTGACGGATAAACTAATAAATATAATAGGATAATACTATTCAGGAATCTCCGGACATAATGGTTCCCATGGGATAAGAGCTAAATTGTATTTATATCGACTGCCAGTTAAAGGACTGGAACATCATTTATTATAGCAAATTTGTTTAAATGACAATTTAAAATACTCAGTAGATCAAAAAAAGCCAACAATATCACTATCACACCAAATACAGGATGTTTTCACGAATAATACTAGCCTCTTGTGAGCATTTTATCTATGGGTTTTATTGCCTTTTAAAAACGCACTCGTTCAGAGTTTCATTAGATTACGGTGCGAGCAGTTCGGTTGAATAATGATTTAGGTTTCCTTATTTGTAATACGGTATCATTTTGTTTATGGCAATAATAGCGATGGATTTTATGACCGATGTAAAGGTTCACATGCAATAAGTGGATCTTTGATGAAGACCGACTGCATTGGCTTTTTATCTTTTATTAGGAACTGTTTATAAACTGTTTATCAAGCACATACCGTGTTTGTAGGCTATACATTTGTTAGGAAAATAGAAAACCGAAAGAAAAATATCCTTTTGAACGTGTATAGGTGATTGTTCCGTGTTTTAAATAAACTTAACTTTTAACTTGTTGTGGGTGAGACAATACAAATAATAAAAAAAAAAGGTACATTAATGTCCACCCCACCCGTTAATGATTTATTTTTTTGATTACCCTACTAAATGTATTTCTGTTGTATTCTACCTCATTTTTAAGAATACCGGTAGTGTCAAAGTTGAGAGAGCACATTATGGTGCCGGTCTAAAGAGCCATGCACTCAGTGTTCCCCAAATCCTTACCAGCAAAGAGCAAGGTAAAGGTGACAGACAGCTGGTAGACGGCATGGCCCAGGATGTTCTTCATCATGGTTCTGGAGATGAGTGGCTTGTTTCGACCATACGGTCTGCGCAGCAGCAGGGCCTCGGTGGGCGGTTCAGTGGCCAGAGCCAGAGAGGCCAGTGTGTCCATGATCAGATTGACCCAGAGCATCTGCACTGCTTTTAGTGGAGAGTCCTCCAATGCACAAACACACACACACACACACACACACACACTAAGAAACCGGACTCTACACAACAGAAAATGACACAGACCAGAGAAGGCAGACTGTCCGACAGTCTTCCGATTCCATTAGTCCATCATCATCATCCTAACCAGATTATCATACATACAGATACAAACAATGCAGCACAGCTGCATTAACATCCATGGTTTTTGTTTTGGTTTTTTGCTTCAGCTTTTCTTTAGTTTTACATATAAAATGTTTTATCTACACTACAAAAGTATGGAGACAATTCACTGAATTGTTTCTCATGTTCTTAAAAATAATTTCATCTGAAAATTGTGCCAACATATTCATTTCTTTATGAAAATAATTAAATTAAACACATTTAACGTAAGTGTTCAAATGCAAATCATGGCATGGCAAATATATACACATTTGCCATGCCATGATTTGCATTTGAACACATACTTTACGCTAACTGTGTTTACTTTATTATATTCATTATTTTTAGTTTGGTATCAAAGCTACAGGGACACCAAGTGTTTCTGAAAGAAATCTGATGAAGCACTTGGCATTCTCTGCACGCTACTCTTCCAGATGCTGAGCCATGTTTTCACTGTGGCATCTAATTAGCTCACAAGGGTCAATTAAGGCCCACAACAATGGCTCTCGTGTCATAGCAAAACTACTATCACAAAATCCGAGTGCTGCTCGGGTGAGAAGGTTGAGGTTTCACCTGTGTAATGCAGGCGCCTGTGAAAGCCACAATGACCGCCACTACGTTGACTGTGAGCTGAAACTGCAGGAACTTGGAAATGCTGTCGTAGACATTACGGCCCCACATCACAGCCTTTACGATGCTGGTGAAGTTGTCGTCAGTCAGGATGATGTCGGAGGCTTCCTTAGCCACGTCAGTTCCAGCAATACCCTGAGGCGAGGAAATGCAATCGAAACAGCTGATACAACAATGTGATCAAATGGGACTTGTGCCTAAATCTTACATTTTTTAAAATAAATGTTATCAGAAACTACTCATCTCGAAGAGCTTCTACAGAATGGTGGGGAAAGAAAAAAAAACCAAAGTGAGAGGCAATTGTGTGTGCAGAAACACTTTGGTGATTAGAGAGGTCAGAGGAGAATGACCAGACTGGTTCGAGATGACAGTAAGTAACTCAAATAACCACTCTCCACAGCTGGGGTGAGCCGAAAAGCAGATCAGAATTGCAGGATAACAATAAACAAGCCATTAAGTAAATAATTTGGTAAGAGAAGTTTAAAAACACCAAAGTAAATACAAAATACATAGTACCACTTTTTCTGAAGATTGACTGTATATCACATGTATTTTACAACATAGTATTTTGCATTTGTTGGTCCAGTTATATTGAAAAAGGGTTTAACTTAACATATTTTGTACAAACTTAGTACATTAAATCAAGCAATTTGTCAAAAAAAGAATGTATTAGGAAGATCATACAATTTTCTCAGATGCTAAACATAATAAATGGCTGATCTTATTCATATTCTTGCCTCCACATAAAACGATACGCTTTCTGACCCCATATGGTTTACTCAGTCTGTAAGTGTCTTCTAGGGAAATGACTGTCTTCTTCAGGATAAGCATGTTTCTCTGGGCACCAATTTATTCTTACAGCACCTTGGAACCTGCAGGGCTGTCCCTGCACGAGTGCTGCTGATATTGGCTGAGAATGAGTACAGAGCTGTGCTAAGCCAGGCAACCACCAGGAGCATTGAAGCCTGGTGCCAAACCTAACTCTCATCAAATAAACCACACGGTGACTCCAACGTAGCAACCGTCAACTATGACAAATAGGTTTATTATAACAAAGTACCTAACATTTGAGATTTAATCACAAAATATGCACGCTGAGTGAATTTTAATGTGGCATTGCGGTGTGTTTTGAGAAATTAACATTTATGGGAAAATGGGCAATCTAAATCTGATATAAAGAAAAGCCCTTAAGATCTGCAGTATAAAAGCACACAACAGTTACCATAGCAAAGCCGACATCAGCCTTTTTGAGAGCAGGTCCATCATTGGTTCCGTCACCCGTCACTGCCACCACCTGTCTGGTTCCTCCCACTGTGCTGTCAATGATGCCTGAAAAAAAAAAAAAAAAGCATTCAGTCATACCTCCAGAAAATGAATGAAAAATTTATATGTTCAAAGACCCAAAAAAGCAGCAATTGGCAATCATTACTGGCATGAGGATCACTGAATTTCCATTCAAATGTGGAGGCACTGAGCAGACATACAGCAGAAAAACTATCATACATATGGAGTGCAGAAAACTGTTCTTAAAGGAAGCTTCAGCAATAGTTTGGCTAATGAGGTTTTGGAAATTCCTTTTGTGAAGATTTGAATGACACGTCAGTGCCATATTTAAAACAGAGCTGCATTAGTCAAAAGCCCGATCTGGGTTTCAAAAACCTTGCAAAGGCCAAAAGAGCTTGGAAAACATTCGGTGCAAAGGAACGAAAGCCATAGATATCCTTTTTACCTAAAAGTACCTTTAAAAAAACAAAAAAAAAAAAAAAAGTACCCTTCCACCTAAAATGGTCCTCTATCAAATTTTTCAATTGCAAATAAAACCAAAAAAAAAAATTTTTTCTTGTGAGACTTTGACTACCTTTGACCAGAGTGTGCTTGTCTGTTGGAGAAGAACGGGCAAGTACACGTAGTTTGGGCCAGACTTTGTCAAGGCGATCTTGCTCCACCTAGGGGCACAGAGGTCCAAGAAAATATAAATAATCAAACTTCTAAACACAAAGAAAAAGGTCACAATCTGGGATTTCACAAAAATAAAAAGGTACAATACTGACGCTAATCTTGTGAATAAATTAGCAGTCAAAACAATTAACCACATGTAGATGCTCAAATTTATTCATCTTCTTTACTAAATAAATCCTCGACTAAAGAAAAATCAATGTGTTGCATGACAGTTTAAACTTTCAACAGCGTCCATGAACAGAATAGATGAATTTATAGGAATCCATGATGTCTATTTGGATCAATAAGTATTGGAAACCAGGTCAAACTGGTAAAAGTATTTAACAAAATAATGTATTAATTTAACCACCTAAATCACAGTCTGAAGTCTGAAACACACTCTATATGAGCGGCACTCTGACAACGTTTTTACCTTTTAGCCTGTCACATAATTTGACACCTATTCTTTAAGACATCAAATACAACATATGGCCAAAAGTTTGTGGCCACCTGATCACAACAACCACATGTACATTTTGAACAGATTTGGTCCACTCGTCACGGTTATAATAATCTCCACAGCTCTAGGAATGGATTTCCAATAGATTGGAGTGTGTGTTCTAGTGAAGGGAAAAAATAATGCTACAGCATATAAAGACATCCTATACAGTTGTGTTTCACCAACTTTGTGGAAACTGTTTGAGGAAGACCCACATATGTGTACAATGAACCACAAAGGTATCCACAAAATTGTGAGTTTTATGCTGTAGAGTTCCCCCAAACAATGCATAAGTTGCCTAGGATTTCTACTAAATTGGACTGGATAAATAACTACATTGGCCTGCAAAATTTCAGTCTCCTAAAACAGTAACTCAACTGCTAACTTGAGAGCAAAGTATGCTGATGTTACAACGTGAACATTATGCTTTGATCAAGTTGTTATTTACATGCCATAGCTAATCAGCCATAAGCCTAATAGTCTAAACAGTCTACCAGCTGTTAACATTATCCACGATGCACCTGTGCAGTCACTGACGTTCTACAGATCGCAGTGGACAAAGTTGTAAAACCAACCGAATTAATCATTGCATAAGTATTCACTCCTGTTGATGAGAACTCCCTAAATTATTTTTGGTGCAACCAGGTACGCTCAGAAGTCACATAATTAGTTAAATGGAGTCCATCTTTGTGCAATTAAAGTGTCACATGATTTCACACCTACTCCTGGAAGCTTAAACCTAAAATGTACAACATTATAAAGACCAAAGAGTTATCAAAACAAATCCAGGACAAATTTCTGTAAATGTATTAACCAGAGAATGGTTATTTAAAAAAAAAAAATCACCATTAAATCCATTACTTGGAAAGAATGTGGCACACGACCTAGTCTGCCTAGAGGAGTGACTGGGTAAGGAGGGAATTAGTCAAAAAAACAACAGACATCCCATAATGCTCAACATGATGGTACCACCACCATGCTTCACAGTGACGATGGTGCTCTCAGGGTGATGAACACTTAGCTTTCTGGCCAAAAAGCCCAATTTTGATTTGATCAGACCAGAGTAATTTTGCCACATATTGCCCAAGTCTCCAATATGTCTTTCAGTAAACTTTCGGTAAATGGGATTGTATATGGCTCACCACTCTTTAACAAAGCCCAGCTTCATGGAGTGTGGATCTCACCAACACCAACTGATATTTCTCAAGCATTTTGTCCTAGATTTGTTTGGATAGCTCCTTGGTCTTCATGGTGCTGTTTGTTTAGGTTCGTTCTGTAACAAATGTGGGTGCCGTCCAGGAGCAGGTGTATTTATATTGAAATCATGTGACACTAATTGCACACAGGTCAACTCCATTCATCTAATTATGTGACAACTAATAGAAACTGTGTGCACCAGAAGTAATTTAGTTGTTTTAAAGCAATGGAGATGAATGCTTGTCCAACCCCAGTGTCCAGATTTTGTATTTGTAAATGATTTTGCACACTACATTGTCCCCATACCCCATGAATCATGGCATACTGTACAATACCAACTAAGTCTATTTTAGTTCCAGGCTACAACACTATAAAATGTGGAAAAGAACAAGGGGACAAATATCAAGGCAATGTATAAAACAACAGACATTATATTACAATTTCTTAATTTGACTACATCTGACAAAGGTTTTAATGGCCAATTTCTGATTATATCTTTCACTGATTTAGGTTTTCATTAGGCTTCCTCACCTCTCCCTTGTCATTGCGGATTTCTTGATTAAACTCTTTGCCTTCCAGGCACAGAAAGTCTTCTCCAGGCAGTAGGATGCCACATTTGGTAGCAATGGCACGGGCAGTGTTGATATTATCACCAGTAACCATGCGTACGGTAATGCCTGCTCTCTGGCACTTAGAAATGGCATCGGGAACCTATAGAGAAAGAGGGAGTGACTAATGGAGTAAACAGAAGGATTAGAAATAAATCCTGTATTCACAAGCGGTGTATCAAGTCTGGGACAAACCGATTTGCCTCCATGAAGACACGCAAACTCCAGGCTGACATAAAGAATGAAAAGGGTTATAACGATAAGCTAAGGAGCAGCAGGGCTCCAAAGTTATTGACTGGTCTCTGATCTGTGTGTTGTCTAGTTCTGGGTGGCGTCTTGGGTATGAGTGCATGTCTCTAAACGGTTGGTGGTTAGGGTATTTTAGTTGCACTGTGTGTCGCCATGCCAGTCTGCGCTGCTCACTCAGCCATAGGGCTGCCAACACATGGAGAGGGCAAAGGGTGGTGTGTGCATATGTGTGTGTGCGCACACATGAGGCGTGGTGCAGCCCTCTGTAATTATCTAAGCTCAATCTTGTGATGAATCACACCATACCCCTTATTAGAACCAATAAGCTCATTTATTTATAGATAATTAAAAATCTCACAGCATGTGCACAGCGATGTCATATGTAGTCTACAAAACCAATTAATGTCAAAGAAGGCCTTGGCTATACTGTATTATGAGTTCATACAAGTTCATTACACTGGGCTGCAAATTCATGCACATGACCTTTTATGACCAAGGGTCAACTTAGTTTCATTCTGGGAAAAAAAATGGTGATTAAAAAAATGCCAGTTACCTGCCAGTTACACATAGCACACTTAAGAGCAGCTGACATGGAAAGCTCTGCTCTGATTAGCACCTCTAAAATAATTGTGTCTTATTCTAGTCTTATGTACACTATTTATTTTTACTTGTGTCTTTTCTATAGTTAAAGAAAAAAACCTTTGTTAAATATGTTTTGTTTTGAAACACAGGTTTGACATCCATAAGAGCAGAGTATTTTTGTGATTTATTTATTCAAAAGATCAAAAGGTTAAACAATAAAGACAATTGTCGCTGCCTTATTTGCTCATAATTACCAAGGGTGCCAATATTAGTGTAGGAAACGGTATGGTTGTCTAAGTCGGTCAGAGGTCATTTCAATACGAAGCTCCATCTGATTGGAATAATCTACTACCTCTTTCTATTGTGTTAGGACATCTTTATTTCCTCATCTTAAAACAAATTGTTTATGTTCTTAATTTAGGCGTCATTTTCTTTAGTTTATTTGTACCACAAATGATCTGAAGATAAACTGACTCAACTGGCTTTATGCTGATCTAACCGATGTATTTGCTGGGTCTTTGTAGAGAAGGTTTTTTTTTGTGCAATAGCTGACGTCTGTGGATGTTGGTGGGAGAGGGCGAGCAAGCTGTTTGTATTTATGTATGTGTATTATATGTCAAGTTATGCGTTTTTGTTTGTTTGTACGTTTACTATAAGTTTGTACTTTGGGTTTTTGCACCCTCTTGAAAATGAGATGCTACATCTATAATTTATCAATTTGTATAGCGCTTTTTACAATGGTACATTGTCTCAAAGCAGCTTTACAGAAATATAATTTTTACATTTTACATTTACAAGCGACTTACTAATGAGAGCACACTCACACACCAATGGTAGCAGAGCTGCCATGCAAGGTGCTAGCTTGCCATTGGGGGCAACTTAGGGTTCAGTGTCTTGCCCAAGGACACTTCGGCATGGGATCACCCGGGCCGGGATTCGAACCACCACCCCTAGGATTAGTGGATTGGTGGACAACCCGCTCTACCGACTGAGCCACAGCCGCCCCAGCGGCTCAAAAGGGCTATTCTTTCAATACATTTAAATACACTATAACACAGTGCTAGGGTAGTCAACAAGTCTATGCAACCCCTAATCCACACCGTGATCTGTGCATCTTAGCAATTACACTGCTTTTGATTTGTATACCTAGACCGGTTTCTGGTTACATCTGATAAAAGACGTGGGATTAAAATAGACTGAATCCATTGTAACAGGACTGGGGCGTAGCCCATCAGTCCACAATTACACCTCCATTATGAGCTGTTAGCAACTAACAGGTTAGGCTCTGCGGAGCAATGCTTGCATAATCATTGTGAAGAAGCTGCTTTGAAGAGCAAGGTCAACTGGGATTCCTCGCTCGAGATACTTCAGTGGCTTTGGAGGTAAAGATGTTCATCAAAAGTTAAACGATGATCGTGCAAGCACAGCAAGGTCGAATCCTGGCTTTGAAAATGACAGGAAAGCAAATATCAATGACGGTATCTTGGCAAGTCAATAAAATTCTCACCTCATGACGGACAGGGTCTTCGATGCCCACCACACAGATGCAGGTGAGGTCAGTCAGAATATCAGCCTCGTTGTCCCAGTTCGGCTCCTCGCCCTTGAATTCCCTTGTAGCTACGCAGATGGTCCTCAAGCCTTCACAGGCCATGGGTTCGATCACTTTCCGCACCATCTCATCCCGGTCCTTGGGCTTGAAGACCCGAGGCTGACCTGCAGCATCCAGAATGTAGGAACACCTGGCACAGACCCCAACAAAGAGAGTTTAATATTACACTGCATTAAGTGCTCAAAACAAACAGTGGCTCTTATGCAGTACTATACATGGAGATTAACACATACAGTGCACAGAACAAAGGATATAAAATCAATATTGCTTGGGTCCATTAGTAGTGGAGATTACTGAATGACCTGATGTAGCGTAAAATACAGAACAGGCAGGATCTAGACAGAGAAAGATCTGGAAGATGAGAAAAGAAATATGTGTACTTGCGGAGGATGATCTCCGAGGCGCCTTTGCTGTACATGCGGAATCCTGAGCCATCTGCATTTTTCAGTACGGTGCTCATGCTCTTGCGTGACGAATTGAAGGTGTAGACCTTGTAGAGGTTCTCCTCAGGAATCTCATCGCGGATGGGCTGGTAATCCCTCTTCAGCTCCAGAACCAGTCCCAGGAGGGCGCATTCAGTCTTATTACCCACGTGCCTTGGAAGACCACCTTCCTGCTCTGGTGACTGCAAAAGTAAATAAATAAAATGTAACATTTAACAAAAAATTTAACAAAAAGCTAAATATTTTTTTCCCCCATTTATTACTCTTCACTAAAATTGTATGTAAATGTTTGAATAACCCAAACGGAACTAAGCATTTCCACCAGATTTACAAAAAGTTTCAGAAACGCTGATGTTCTTCTTATTTGACAAGTGCAAAGCACATTCCTGACCCAGCTCATTTGCATTTAGTGACGCCCACAAAACTCCACAAAAGTTAAAGCTACAGAAGGGTGGAAACACACAATGACGACTAGTGGAAGTTATTTTGACTCACTTCTATTTCAAAAAATAATAACTTGGCAGCGACAGAGCACCTGAAAAGGTCAAAATAAAGGGAGGGGAAAAGATGTACACTGTACCCAGATGATCATGGACACACAGTACATCACAAAGGAAAACTGCTGACATTCTAGACCTAAGGTTTTGCACAGCAATAAAAGATGATACTGGGAAAATAGAATTGATTAATAAGCCAGCTTTCATACTGATCTTTAAACATCCATCAAACCTTCAGTCAGCTGAGGTGTTTTGTTTATGACTTAGACCAGCACAGAATTAGTCTGAAAGTCTGTTTTTGACTTCAAAGAACTTCTATAAGTTGCTCTGGAGAAGGGTGTCTGCTATATGCTGTAAATGTGAATAAATAAACAATGTAAATGTATACAGTATAATCCATATATAAAAGTGCAGTAACCCATGGAAATGATATGATCTAAAGCTGATCAATTGAGATTTACATTAATTAGTCTTCTTATGTGTAAAATGTACGGACATTTTTTCAGAAATTACAGGATTTTCACAAATATCAAATTGTGTGTAAACGCTCCCATGGACCATTTTGAAATAAATACATTCGTATCCATCTTGTTTCCTATCCAGTGTTTGTAACAAGGTCTTTGAATTGCACACAAACAAATAGAGCACGTGATTTTTCTCTTCATCTACCAGGTTTAACAGCATATTATCCTAACATGAACGGTTGCACCATGTACATTTGAACTATGCAATGATGAAAAATGATTGCTTAGCTATCATGATTTATGCTAAAACTACAGTAAAATTCTGGAGTCACCAACCAGGTCCTGGTAATTTAAGGAGCTAATGTCATTGGGTATTTTTTTTTTTCTAAAATATAATCAGAAGACAGCAGTGTGACCCAGCAGGCAAAATGACTTCCTCGATCACTGACAAAGTGAAGAGGAGAACTCATATATTCATTAACTATCCCCACAGGCGAGTAAAGGTTCCAGCGTACTTGCCCACTCCCATATCGTGATTGCCTGGAAACCTAAACTGATTAGGATAAGAAGTTTAAATAAATTAAAAAAAATACACAATTTCGAACATATGGTGAGATAGAGAACTCCGTTAATACTGGCTAAGAGTAACAAACAAGTATATGATTACACTCTTCTAACAACATTTCTGATGTAGCACATTGTGTTTGCAACAAAAGTTGAATGCATAAAAACAGTACGAGATGCCTTCCTTTTCTACATTGCACATAAAAGACATCGGTCTATCTGGCTAGCACCTTTATGTTCTCACAATGTTTTAACGTTGTGGCCAACTTTATTTGTCTTGGTCAGTGTTTCCACATACCATCATGCTCCTGTTTGTGAAAAGTCATCTGTCACCCATGCATGTTATTTACCTCTAATAAAATCTGGTCTCCTGATTCTCTCTCCTTGCATCTCAGGTGATGTGTGTAGTGCAGCAGGTGGTGGGATTAGAAAAGGATTAGCTCGCGCTATAGTTACAGTATCGAGATGAGTCATGGAGTGAGTTAGATACACGCCAAATGAAAACTTGTTTGGTGAAGAGTAGGGCTTTTTATCTTTTGCTTTCCAATTGCCCAAATATGAAATTTGCTATGGAGTCCAGGCTACAAATTCATACATGTGCCATGTTTCAACTCTTGTATAAACGAGATCAGTATTCAGTGTGTGCATATATATATATACACATACATACACACAGAGAGAGAG
>JAFFST010048545.1:292580-305712 GCA_022414735.1 Noturus placidus
AATTATTGCACACTTCCTGTAAATGGTATAAAGTTCGTTTCACTTCTCAAATATCACTGTGTTTGTCTCCTATATGATATATTTAACTGATTTTTTTTAATCCTAAGAACCAACGATTTATGAAGGAAAATCATTGAAATAAACAAGGTTGCCCAAACTTTTGCAGACCACTGTATATATATATATATATATGAGAGAGAGAGAGAGAGAGAGAGAGAGAGAGAGAGAGATCGATCACACAGCGACTGTGGTATACACTGTCATGAGACAGCATGGGTTCCTGAGCACACTATAACTGTAAATGCTTACACTGACCTCACATAAAAAATCAAGTTTATACGTTTGGCTAAGTGGTCAAAGGAATGTGAAAAATTAAAACTGGGGCACGGCTGCTCTCAAGCTGATGCAAAGGACAAACGGACGAAGGAGTCAATTAATTACACAAAGTAGAGGCAAAAAGTTGGCGTGAACTGAAAACATTCACTCAAGTGTCTTCCTCAAGGCCACGGTTCTCATTAAGACATTAAAAGCTGACATATTGCCGAAAACACTTCACGAGCTGACCCTCTTCAAGGTTAACCCATAAACATGCTACATTTTTACAGCTCTCTAGCCAAAGAAGGAGAGCAAGATTAAAAAGGATCAAATTTGTCAAACTGAACTGAATAAAGCTTTACTCAGATCAGTTGCACAAATCTGATCCTTTAGAGTCAAAATGGGGGGGGGGGGGGATCTAAACATTAAGAGCTACACAAAAAATGCATTATGATTGAAATCAAGATACGAGAGTTGTTTCTCGGTGTAATTTGATGCATGAAAAAAATGCATTCTGCACAACTGCATTTGCATTATTTCATGCGACTGACCTCAGTTATTTTCATAAAGAAAAGGAGAGATACAAAGGCATAAGTAAATTCTAACACAGACTAATTAGCAAATATTTAATATTACGTTCCGAACAATAAATTTCAAATTACTAAACAAAGAAAGCACATATATGGGGTGAGCCACGGCTGCACTCACTGCCTCACTCTTAACTCAGTGTGCACAGAGAGTGTTCATCAAGAGTGATTTTCACCCACGCGTGGCTCATTATCCTCGTCAGAAACATTGCCATGACTAATTATTTAACCCGTCATTAATACTGCTAGTGTCCTGGGGTGAGAGTTTCCTTTAAACTATGAAAGGAGAATGGTAAAAAAAAAAAAAATTTTTAAATAACAGAGCATTGTTGAATTGTGGACTCTGCATGGTCAGAAGTTAAGATAATGTTCTACACAGCAGCTCTGTAAATCAAATCACAGGTTTATATTGATATGATCATGCTAACACTGATTTTAATACTAACAATTCATTCACAGGGACGTATAAAGCAGTTGCTTTACAATAATTTATTGCTTATAAAAAAAAGATTAAAAAGAGTGCTAGTAAGAAAGTAAAGCATTGTGTTACTTGGTGAAGTTTCTGTAAGGACATGTCTTCGTGTCAGCGCCTTGTACAGGTTAGAGGACTTTCTAGTGTCTCTTCAACATGGCAAGCTGCACCTTACTAACTTTAGGAAGGCAGGTGAGGTTTATAGATGCTACAATGGAAGTGGAAACAGGAACTAACATGTTTCATGGACATTCCACAACACAATGTAACTACACACGATCCATTTTATTAGGAACACCTGCATACCTGCTCAAACAGAACAGTGTGGGGGAATAAAAGAAAAGAAAAGAAACATCCAGTGGGTGGCGGTTCTACTGACAAAACCACATTGTTTAGAGGAGAATGGCCAGACTGGTTCGAGCTGACAGGAAAACTACTGTGTCTCAGATAAGCACTCTTTACAACCATGCTGAGCAGAAAAGCAGTTCAGAATGCACAACACACAAAACTGCTACAACAGCAGAATATGTCTGATTCCAAAAAATAAACAGGAATCTGAAGCTACAGTGGGCACAGACTCACAGAAACTGGACTGTTGACGATTGGAAAACTGTTTCCAGGTCTTTTTCCTGTCTTCAACTGTCCAGTTGCAATGACCTTGTGCCCACTATAGCTTAAGACACCTATAAATGTTTTAACTGTTAAAAAGATGACATGTTCATTAATAAATAAATAAATAAACGGTCAAGCAAATTGTCATGGTATAAGATAAATGAAACATAAGAGGTACATGCTGTTGGAACATAAGTAACTGACTTGGTAATAGCAACGTCCTTTCTTCTAGCAGCACATCATTTTATGTTTTATTCTTTACAGACTTGATCACAGTTATATTTGCTCATATTATAGGACATTGGCATACAAATGTGCCACCGATTTGGTAATTCAAAATGCAGACGAGTAATCATTCACAAATAACCACTAGGAAAATGTCCTGTAGTTACCACCGTCTGCTACAGTAACGAGGCTGGTCTGATGCAATGTAAATACGTTTACAAATATACATTTTATTCCTTATTTAATTGGCACGTCAATGATTTGACAGTCAGAGCTGTGATCTCTAGATTAGACCAAACAGATTATCTACAAGCACGAAAGTCTACAATAAAACAAGGACATTTTAAAAGCTAGTTTTCTCACCAGGATCTTGGTGGTGTAGGCGGAGTTGATGGAGATGCTGTTAACCAGGAGCTCCAGAGTCTCAGGTTTGATAGCCTCAGGCTCTGGAACCTTCTTGTAGTGCGTGTCACCTATGTAAGCCTGCACCACGGTCATGCGGTTCATGGTAAGTGTGCCGGTCTTGTCTGAACAGATGGCTGTGGCATTGCCCATGGTCTCGCAGGCATCCAGGTGCCTCACCAAGTTGTTGTCTTTCATCATTTTCTGTTGAGGTGAAAAACGGGAGTATGACAATTTGAGCAGAGTGATGGCCCTCGGCAGAAAGTTCAATGTTTTCCATGTTACGAGTGTGTCAATGAGTTAGTCAAGAAACACGCTTCATACGGTGAAGAGCTCTGCTTATTTTACAAGTGTGTTTATACCACATACAGTTTAAATCAGTAGCTAGCCAACTAGATATCCACATTTTGCTGAAGTTGATGCACATTACATTGTATGATATCAATATGTTTGGTTTACAGGATTTTGTTGAACCCAGACAGCAGTTGGGTCCTCTGGAATCCACTTTATTTCACTAATTTTCTTTTTATCTTATATTGTCCAGATATTTTGGATTTTACCCTCCACTTCTTACAGATATATTATAATAAAACGTTCCAAAACCAACACAGATTCATATTGTTACTGAATGCATTACTAATTCAAATAAAATTAAACCAAGCTTAAATGAAATCGTTCACTGCGTTTAGGTTTGGATGGGCAGCGGTCACGTCCCTCTTTTCCTGTTTTTCTCAGGTGTCAGATTTTATGTGCTCATTGCCGATGATTAATTATTTAGAGAACCTGGAGAATGACTGCCCACCTGACTCATAACAGTTGTTGGCGGTCTGTTCAGCCTTAAACCTGATTTACAGCCGAGTTTTACAGTTTCTCAGATCATTTCTATAGTTTCATCGACAGTTGCTTTGAGAGGTCAGAATTTTTAGAATGTCCTGGGGAAAAAACAAAGCTGTTACACCAGCAACATCCACATTATAACTACTGTAAGAGTAGTTTACAATGGATGTGGCTGAATTACTGCTTCCATGCTAATAAATTAAGAACTGATCCAAATTTGATTCATATGCATACATTTTGAATTTCTGCTTTAAATATATAGGTTGTTAAGCAACTGAACCTAGTAGTTTTATACAAATTTAGCCCTTTTCCTTTACTGTTCTTGCAAATATCACACCACCACAGCACATGCTTTATGTCATGTTTGTGTCACATCAGAATTGGGGTAATTAAAATAGGAAGACTAAGAGATTCTACAGAGCTGATCATGTCCTTGGACTAGGAAATGAGTCACTTCTACGAAAACCTTATGCAACCTTCAAGTCATATAGAACGTTACATGACACTATTTATTATGCAGGAAATGTCTGAGAATCATGCATTAAGCCAAATCCAGACATTCTACTCGTAATCACTTTAATAGCGAGATGGACCTTTCCACATTCTGTCCCACTGAAAATGGGCACTATTTATCAAGCTGATAGGAACTAATTTAGTCATAAATCGCTTGCAAGAGCATTAACACAAACAATATTTTATCCATCAAAATCCAATTAGTTATGTATCCTAGGAGAGCTCCTGAATTTGTGTAAATTTACATACGAGACTGTGACCGATATGTTTCAAATCATATAATTTGTGAGTTACTGGAATTTTATATCTGGATTACACAGTCAAATACACACAGGAGTTTAATGAAGATGTGTGAAATTCATTTTATTAAACTAAATCCAAAAAAATAAAAAAAAACTAAAATTAAAACAAATAATTAAGATAAAAAATGTGTCAGTGTATAAAAGAGAGTTAGTTTGTGTGTGTTAGTCGACACGCTGCAATGGCTGGGCTGCATTACTGGAAGATATTGCACGCTCCATGCTTAGAAGGCACTCTTACACAGTTTAGTATCTTTATGTTTGTCGTGCAGTTATGTTCGTGTTACATTTTAATGGATAACATTGACATGTGAATACGAGAACTGTTCTTTCACTGTTCAGATTGGCCTACAAAAACATTTACTAAACCTTCGATAAATTAGGCTCATGTGACCTGAACACACTATTAGGCTCCAACACTTAAATGTGAGTGCAAAAGAAATTTGTTGGCTGTTAGTGGTCCCCATAATTCATTATGAGTCGAAGAACTATTTGGCTCACCTTGACTGAGTAAGCGAGTGAAATGGTTACAGCAAGCGGAAGCCCTTCAGGAACAGCGACTACCAGCACGGTCACGCCAATGATGAAGAACTTGACAAAGTACTGAATGTAGATGGGTGTGCACTCGGCTTTCCACTCTCGCCCCTGCACCCCGAATGTATCGATCACAAAGTATAAGATCAGGATGATGACTGTCACGGAAGACATGATGAGACCTGCAGACAAGAAAACCAGTTAAAGGAGAGTACAGCCCTAGAGGAAGGGAATGAGCAGGAAAATGTGCTCACTTTCTTCTTATAAGCCTCAATATTAACAGCTGTGCACCATCTGAATCTGATTTTATTAAGACAAGCTGTAGAAAGTGAGAATTATTTGGAGCATGGCCCACAAGCACGGGTCTGTTTTCATGCTCGTCGACACCGTTTCTTTACACAGTAAGTTAAATAAATGCACTGAACCAGGAGAGAGTATGATAAATGAACTCATTTACTGAGTTTGTGTGTTCATGATAATGCAAACAAACAGTCGGTTCTTGTCAAACCTTTCAAGCACTAATTAATATAAATATTCTGTGTAGTACAAAATAGCAGAAGAGTTTTCATTTTGGCCAACTCGTGTCATGCTGGGAAGCGATTATTATGTTAAATGTAATTCGACTCTGATGATCAAGCCCCTTCTATCCACACTGTTAATTTACCTCAGCAAAAATCCAACTGGAACATTTCTGAATAATATAATTGCATTCGATTGATTACAAATCAGTTTGGTTTAAATTCCCGGACCTGCTTTTCCAATCTGCACAGCCAATCTGGTCAGCTTGCCCTGAAGTACAGACTTCTCCTTCTTGGGGACATTGACCTTCTTCACTTCTTTCTCCTCTTTCTCCTCACATTCAGCTGCCTCCTCACTCTTCAGAGGTTGGATCTCCAGAGCGACGCCATCCTGGGTCTTGGCTGGAGGAGAAATAAATGGGAATGAAGGAAACGCATGCAAAACAAAACAAAAACAAAAAGAAAACCAGATAAACAGAAGGGATGGAGGGCAGAGGGGAAAGAGTAGGCAGTTCAGTGATGGCTGGAAGTCAAAGAGAGCCAGAAACACTTTTTGTTGTTGAATTTTATTTTTATTTTTTTTACATATTGTGGATATTAATGGAATGACTCAGATCTGGCTTAGAACAAGCTGTTATTAAAGCAAGTAACTTCCATACATGAATATAATATTAAAGAAAGGTAAAGTCATCAATGCAAATACCAATACTAAGCATTCCTATTAATGCTGCTTTAGATTTTTAACACGACTGATCAATGATATGGCCTGAGAGACTATCTTTGCAGACCAAGCATACGGAATATACATACACAATATTTAGACTTTCAAATCTTTACACATTCTACGAAACTCAAATAGTTATCCGAGTGAGAACTTTTGAAAATGGGCACATTTTAACTGAAGTCTATCTTCATTTTACCTTTTAGTCTGCTCAGGAGATGGTGTTTTGTACATCTTATCTATTCACCGTGGAATGACTGTCCACAAATCATCGACTCTACTCTTACACTATTGGGTGACTCAGTGCTGCTTCATTTAACCTAACCGAATTATTCATTTTCTAGACTGATATTGGGGACCAGGCACTGAACAAAAGACAGATATGATCATGGTAAAACCCCTTTCACAAGAACACTTATCGCTGTATCTTGGGAGTTCAACTGGCATAACTCAATTATTCCTCAGACAGACCTATTGCATTACTGGACGTATGACCAGAATAGAAGCATAATGGGATCCAAGATCCAATTCAGGCTTTTTGCTATGGTCAAACATTGATCCCGCCCACCAATTTCCTGCCAATCTCTGCCGTGAGGACTGTTGGATAACCCACGGCCCCTGTACAGTGTACAATTATCCTGGAACGTCATTTCAAATACTGAAATGGCATCATAGGAAAATTAATGAGTACCCGAGTAAAGCAAGGCACTTAAAAGTAATACAAGGCACCCTGAAGACTGAGACTGACGGGACTGACAGGACACAGGACGAGGAGGGAAGGGGGCGAGTGTTTTACAGACTTGACAAAATCCAGACTCAATAAAGAACAAAAAAAAACTAATAAAAATTAAATCAGGGGAAAAAAAAAAAAAAAAAAAAACAGATATACAATAAGCACAAAATGACAACCAAGAGGAAGAAGAAGCTGAAACTCTGGAGATTGTTTTATTCTTTTTTTTTTTAACTGATGCAGAGAAAGGAGAGAGAGAGAGAGAGAGAGAGAGAGAGATCACACAGTGACTGTGGAATACACTGTGACGAGACAGCATGGGTTCCTGAGCACACCCTGGAAGGAGGCAACAGTGAGACACAAAAAAAACCCCAAAAAAACAAGAAATAGATGGGGAAAAAAAGAACGATTTACAGCCCACCAAATTGGCAAAGGGTGCAACTCGCACTCGGCCAACCCCAGAGCTTTCATTCAGGATATACAATGAATGCAGTCTTAACGCTAACTTAAATAAAAAAAAAACTGCACAAGAATGCAAGAACTATGAGAGGAATAACTCTATACAGCTCGTCTGATTCTCTGCCATGTGGGTCCTGAAGCAGATGCTCTGTCCACAACTGCAGGCAGGGTGTGGCAGAGCCTGTGCACAGTGTATACACCCTTTAACACTGAATAATCCTTGACACACACTCCGCACACCTGAGCTAAGAGCAGCTGTGCACACATCACATGTCTGCTGTACACTAAAAGAAAAACTCTGAAGCACATCCTGTGCATATGGTGCATATTACTTGGTTGATGCTGTATTTTTGTTATTCCTGTAAGTAGTTAGTGGTTCTTTAACATGTTGACATCAAGGGGGAATATATTCTCACAATCTAAACCATATGAGATCATGGCCAGGCTTCATTGTTAGCACCAAAAACAAAAGAGCAAGAGCGTCTTTTCTTACTCATCATTTTCCAATGACATGGGTACTTTCACATGGACATTTCTGTCAGAAAATAAGCCTTCAATAGAAAAGTCAACTCTGAATCACGTTCAATGCGTTGATATTGAAATATCTGTGATGCTGGGGCTAATTTAGTGTTTAAGGTGTAGTATAGGATAAGGCTCAGCTCTGCAGCAGATGAGAGTTGCACTCTTTCACAGGTAAAGCAAGACGGGAAGAAGCTCCCATAGGTTCAGCAGGAAGAGAGTCAAAGCAACAGCGTGAGAGAAAGCGAGAGAGAAAGAGGGAGAGAGGTGAGTGAGTGAGATTAACACGAGACTCCAAGACTTGTCGCTGAATGGGAAGGGAAGGAGGGAAAGGTGGGGGAGGGGGGGTTACCTTTGTTGCGATTTTCAGGGGCTCCTTGTTTTTTACCTGTTCAGAACGAGAGAGAGAGGGCGGAGGACTGATATATAACATGGATTAAAGTAAATGAACCAGACACAAATCAAAAAGAAAACAAGGATTCAAAAACAGGATATAAATAAATTAATACAACTTCACACGTGTGAGTGTGGGCTAAAATGTGTCATCTCAAGAAACAACAGTCAATGCTTTTCATTGTTGATTATAGAATGTATAAAACGTTTTGCCTCTGATCATTAACTGGACTGTTTAACTGCAGCTGATGTCTTGCTCTGGATACATCAGTCAGTAATCAGGCCATCACTGTTGAGAGGAAATGCTGAATGGGTTAAAATTTATGAAACTGACAAAACTGTCAAGGTGTTCAAACTGAGCAATACTTCAGGGATGTGTTGCTACAATACATCATTCCATTAGTGCAATATTTGATGTGATAAAGATGTGACTTGAGAGAGCTGTTTTTTTAATGATTTAATGAATGGGTTTTTTTTTTTTTCCATATGCAAAGGTGCCATTATTGCTAACAAGAAACTCCTAGCAGTCATGGTTTCCGGGGGGGGGGGGGGGGGGTTATTTTACCACAAAACCCTAGCATACATCAGTGGAAATGTATGCTAGGAAAGGAATTTTCCCCTGGATAAACTCAGTGTGACACAAAATAACCACTACCAGAAATAAATGCTTGTTTTTATGTTCCCTATCTTTTTATCTTTAAGTGAATTTCTGCCAAGTGAATTTTAGTTGGTGTTTGTTCTGATTACTGAATGTAAATGCAGAAAAGTGTAGCTTTCAGATGTCTCCTATATCAGCGTAGCAAAAGGTTGCAGCTAAACCTCAGATGTTGGCACCTCTGCATACGTCTCAATATGTTTCTAACTTGACGCGAAGCTGAAGTTACACTGGTACATGAACCAAACATGGCATAGACTGAAACTGAATGTTGGAAAAACCCTAAACAAAAGCCCTATTCAACGCTGGATTTACATTTAAAATAGGACAATATAGAGCCAAACTTGGGAGTGAAAACCCATACACCCAGTGGAAATCAAATCCAGAGGGCATGGAGTGATGCCAGCAGTTGGTTGCATCGGTGTGTTCGGACAGTGTGTGTGCGCTGTGCTGACTGTAGGTGTAGCTTAGCAAGGATTTGAAATATCAGTTAAATGGATGTGTGACTTTCTCTACACCTGCTTATTCATTTCTTCAGGAATCAACAAGTGTGTTCTGTTCTGGTCTGATTAAACAGTACATTTTGGAACAACTGGCTTCCCAAGAACATTGCCTTAGAAATGACACGTTCAGCCCAGCAAAGATGAGGAATGTAAATCTGACCAAGAAAACCAGTTAAGTTAAATAAACGTACATAAAAGGAGAAATGACAAAGAAAACAAACAACATCAACAACAAAACAAAAAAATTCAAGATAAGGGATTAGTTTAATGTGAATTAAACCAACGAGGGGAGTTACTGATCTCCACTGACACATTCTTCGTCTTGATCTTTTCTTCAAGCATCTCTTGTGATGCTTGATCCTAGTAGTAGGTTAGTACAATGAGTTCTCGGATGGGCAAAAAGTAAACTGAATGATAGATCACTCAAATGTCTCTTACCTCTGAGGGTTTAAGATGAGAAGGCTATTGCTCATGGGTATTTGAAGGGAAAGTTGGGGTGATTTGGCTGATTTCTACTAATACAAAGATAATGAACTGCGTGTCGACTTACCTTTCTTGACCTTCTTCTCCTCCACCTCATCGCCAGCTCCAAGCAAAGTGAAAATGATTCCGGTCTGGGAGTTCAAGCCAATGGCACTAACAACCATCCTCCCAGATCCCTCCATGACATGAGTTCCTGAAGAAGGTCAAGGTTAAGATTACATCAAATCTGAAAATTTGTAGACTGTGTGAAGACCTGAAGAAACTATGGTCTGCTTCAATTGTCAAAAATACAAGCATATACAGTACATTTGAGTGTTATAAACTAGCGACAATCTATGCCCATGAGTCTACTGCGATTTGTAAACTAGGGGTGGGATTATTCAACTCAAAATTATACATCACATTTAATAATAAACACAGTGAAAAAGCAGCATTATAGAAGTCTGGATGTAAATTTACATCCATAACCTAAATGTCACTGAGAAGACGCACTGAGAAGGCATGAGGAAGAAACCTTTAGAGCAACCGGACTCAAAAGATAACTCATCCTTTTCTGGGTGATACCAGATAGTTATCAATGATTACATGTGGTGATTCAGTTTGGGTCATGTCTCCAAATTTTCCAAAACATATTTCAATGTATTCAACTGTACAGAAAATGTTTTTTATTTATTTGTTTATTTATTTATTTAAAGAGACATAACTAGAACATAAAGCATCAGGATACAGAATCAGCATTGGCTAAAGTAATCAATACCAAATTGCTTGCCTTGGACAAACATTTCTGTTGAACCTATTTTGGCCATTATATTTTAGAAGACATAGGCTACACAGTCCAGTTCTTACTTGAAAAATAGAGATTCATCAGAACCCAAAGTGGTGAAATATGGTGTCCCACAAGGTTCTATTTTAGACCCCCATTATATCCAAATGTCCTTACAAGTTCTGCCAGATCTGTACTATTCCAGCATCACAGCTACATATAATGGAAGACCTTACTGAACACATAAGTTTGGATGAATAAAATAAAGTTTGCTTTTAAACAATACTTATGTTAGGTACAAATCTGCTGGAGTTGGACATTGACTACAAAGTTCTGGTTAACATATTTGATACTAAATCTCTAAAAATATAAATATTTTGATACTTTATATTTGATTCTATTCAGTGGGTTAGATAATTTTGAAACTGGAGAAATCATTTTCAGTTGAATTTGGCAAAAACCACTTGAAGCATTCGTTGTGTTGAACCATTTCAATTGCTTTTGTTTGTTTTGTTCACCGCAAACAGCTGAAAGTCTGTAAATTCTGAGAATAAACCTGATTTGCACTGGGGGTTGAATAATTTGGATTGCAACTGTATTCACTTTGAATATACCATCCCTAACACGTCACTCTATTGAGGCAGGTCTGAACAGTTCAAGTGGTCAAAGATATAAAGCTTTCTTATATCCCCCAAAAACCGTGGAATCCTGCTCTGTATTTCATTAAAATGCACATTAGCAACATGCTTGGTTAACCTTGCCTATTCATCGTTCTTAGGTCTTATATCTAATTAAATGTCATGTTCATGATTTGCAGTAATTTCCATGGATTCATGAAGGATTCATTAGGGATTGTAGATTGTATCATTAACATAATCATACTTTTTTCTCCATAGTACATTAAAAATATATTCAAGGATTTTCCCCAATTCAATAATTTAGTATTTGCAATGCCATTGTAGTGTTAGATGTGGGGGTTTTTATGTAATGCAATATGAAATTGTGGAGTTTAAAGCACATACTGTGACATACCAGAAACTAGAATATTGGTTTGGATGATTATTGCACTATAAATTTTTCATACTCTTCCATCCCTAATGTAGACTAAAAAGTACTAAACTAACAGGTACTCACCAGACAACAGCATTGGGTCTTTCTCAAGAGACTTCTTTACTTGATCTGACTCCCCGGTCAGGGAGCTCTCATCAATCTTCAGGTCATTGCCTTGGATCAGAATCCCATCAGCAGGAAGGAGGTCACCTGAGAACACAGTGAATGATGAGCCTTGTGTTCCTCTTTATCGTTGAGCAATGAATGTTCGACTGACCCATGCAAATAAATTCTTTAATTTTCTAGCTACAAAAAATCTTAATTTTTTTCTGCTTTGAGATAGATAGATAGATAGATAGATAGAGAGAGAGAGAGAGAGAGAGAGAGAGAGATATTTCAAAGCAGAAAAAAAATCAAGATATATATATACACACATACATATATAAACACACACACACACACACACACACACACACACACACACACACACACACACACACACACAAATGTCTGGCAAGGGATTATAAGATATCTCCAAAGTATTTGAAATACATCACTCCACTGTAAGGAAAATAATCTACAAACGGTGCAGATTTCAAACAACTGCCATTTTGGCAGTCACAGTTAATTCAGCCGAAGAGAAGACCATCTGATGCAAAAAGATGTCTCCAAGAACCCCAAAATTTAATCACAGGATCTGCTAGTAAGTTCTGCAACTATTGGTGTCAAAGTGCATGCTTCTACAATCGGACAGCACAAAATTGACCTGCATGTGTGGCGTGCCAGGAAAAAGCCTTCGCACGACTACAGTTTCCAAATGAGCGTATAGGCAAAGAACACGCCTTTTGGAATAATGTGCTCTGGACAGACAAATCAAAGCTAGAGTTGTTTGGTCACAGTAACAGCAGACATGTTTGGTGCAGACCAAAGACAACTTTTCAGGAGAAGCACCTCATACCAACTGTGAAGTACGGTGGTGGAAATGTTATGGTTTGGCGTAATGCTTCGCTGCTTCAGGGACCAGACAAGAGTAGAAGTTGAGACGAAAGTGGACCCTTTCAACAAGATAATGACCCTAAGCACACTAAGGAATGGCCCAAGTAGAAGAAATGGAGAGTTATGGAATAGTCTAGACAAGGCCTGGATTTTAATCCCATTGAAATGTTGTTTGATGATTGGAAACAGGCAGTACATGCTAGAAAACCCTCAAATGTCTTGCAACTGAAAGAATATTGCATGGAAGAGTGGTCAAATTTCCAGCAAGCCTGGTGGACAAGTATGCAAAACTAGTTTCTGAGGCCAAGTGTGTACCTTAAGTTTTCCGCTGAAGAATATCACATCTATTGACATTTCTGTTTAATAAATGACTGAAAAAGCTAATGTTCCTTGCGGTTTTGTTCAAGTATATCAAATTCATTAATAGACACTGTTTTAAAAAAGTGTGAACACACACACCTATCTATCTATCTATCTATATATATATATATATACACACACACACACACACACACACACACACACACATATATATATATATATATA
>JAFFST010048545.1:313318-339921 GCA_022414735.1 Noturus placidus
GGTGAGCATCAAGGCCTTGAATTTGATGCGGGCGGCTACAGGAAGCCAGTGGGAGGGAGATGAAGAGGGGTGTGACATGGGTTCTCTTCAGCTGGTTGAAGACAAGGCGTGCTGCAGCATTCTGAATCATCTGCAGGGGGGTCTGATGGAGCTGGCTGGGAGGCCCGAAAGTAGAGAGTTGGACATACCAATAATCATGAATCATCTCCCAAAAATAAGTAAAATAGCTGTAAATTTGAGATGAGTTACCATTACAATCAGCATCTGAAGTACACAAAAGAGCTTTACAACATTGAGAGGCGGTGCTGGGCAAATTTTTGGGGAAACACCTTTATCTGCACATATTTTCATTTGATCCAGAACACTATCTAAATCACACCATTGCTAGTGGGTATGTTTGGTGTCTGTGCACATGTACGTGTCTACTGAATGCACTTTTTTTTAGCCCAGATGCTCCCTTCCAAAACAGCCACATCACTTCCACTCCATAACTGTGCCAGCTGGGTTGTTAAGTATGCAGAGTGTATGCAAGAGAGAAACAGACCACTAGAGGCATCTGTTTAGTGTCCCAAGTGTTTCCTTTTATGACCCCTCTCCCCTCCCACCCACCCCCCTTTAATTAACTCTGACATTTGATCACTGGTAGCATGTCATCAATCTAAAATTGGACCAAAATTTCTCAAGGTCTCTCTCTTCTGCCTTTTGCTCAGATCTCTGGAGAAGCTCGGTGGACATGCAACTGTTTATCTCCTTTGCAGAGCAAGGGAACGCACAGGACCAGGTGGCCACTGCGAGTAGGAGTGTGTGGAAGTGAAGTCAGAGAAAACTAATCTCCAGCTCTCCTCTGACCTGCCAGCTTATTGCATGGCCTGCAGACATAGCCATGAATGCACTAGGGTCATGTGCGTGTAAGCATGCGTGTGCACGTGCGAGACAGAATGTCATCACACAATGCCCACTTTGAGGTCAAGCTTCTCTTACTGCAATGTGAGAGGAAACTCATTTTATAATTATTTTCTTTTTTGGACCACTGCCATCATGATGATGATGATGATGAAGAAACAATTATACATCCAGCAAGTCACAAAAGAGCCAAGGACAACATCAAAGGACCCACAGACCTCTTTCACATAAAAAAGGTCACTGTTCAAGACTCCACTAATAATCATTTTTATTATTATGAATTATTATTTATTTACTTATTTAATATTATTATGCCAGATTAAGGTGGATATTATAGCATTTAATGAAGCGTTTGCTCTAGGAAATCTCTCTGATGATCCCCACATGCTCCATCAATTCAGGGCCACATACAGAGAGAGGACTCATGGGTTTAAACTGTTTATCCATCACTCTTGCTGATGCAGTACTTCTTCATGCAAAATTTGGCTGTCTATGGTCACTGCTGAGCTCTTTACTAAGACAACAGACAACTCCCCACTAATTGAGTAATCTTTATTTTTGCCAGGTTCTGCAAGTTAACTAAAGGGGCATAAGGTCAGAAGTAATTTCCACCATTTCCTCTCTCTCACTCTTGCACATTAGCGATGTAGGCGATGCTGGCTAACAGCAGTGGGATAATTTGTATGTGCACTGGCATTTTTTATGAGATTGGGAATTAAGGCGAAAGCATCAAGGACGTCCTGGAGGAATAGCGGAGTTGAAGGCAGCATTTTAATGACAATGGATTCCTATAGCTCCTCCATGAGCTTTTCTTCTGCGCCTACGCACTGCTTTAGAAAGAAAAAAGCCCCAGCGACAGTCCATGACTGTATAAAAGCATGAATGGCAGTGAGCAATAATATCAGGTTAACATCGGAAAAATGACCAGAGTGCAGCCAGAAAATGACGGACACATGCCATGCTCAAAATTCTGCAGGATCTGTATCTGTCCCCGTCAAACAGAGGTATCACACTTCTGAGGATAAACGACAGTCAAATAAAATCGACTGCTGGCCATGCGAACACCTCTGTCCCAGTCACAGCTCAGTGCTGAATACAGATGAAGCTCAGAGCAAGAAGACATGGCATCACAGACTTTTCAGCTTTTGATTTAATTCTGTATATTCTATATTCTGTAGTTGGAGTAACAGTTCTGTCAGCCATGTTTGTCAAATTTTCCACTTGTCGAAAGACAATTATGCTATTGTCTCTGCCCTGAAGGAATACAATGTTGCTCTCAAACTTGGCTGAAAATAACAGCTGTCCTTACATTGCCTTCTGAATGGGATGGTTTTTATTTCTGCAGCCCCACGATTATGTAAAAATGAGGCAGCAGTCTCCATAGTGCAACACAGAAGCAGTGTTAGGATACTCAAGTGTGCACGCTGAACATCTTGGTAAGCCTTTGAATATCTTTGATCAATATGTTACTATTGTAGCTATTTTTTATTCAGAGATGGACAAATCAAATTTATTAGCTAGTCCATTAGGCAAGTGGAAACTCCAGTGTGCTTGCCAGGAAACCTAGCTGACTAGGCTAACTGCCAAGGTAATAACATGTAGTGGCTAGTGAATTAGTCAAGTGCAATAATACAGACTAAGGAAAGTAAACAAGTATATGAATTCACAGGGGCGGGCAACGATGTAGACATCATCCTAATCTTATCCTCGATCTCCTTAACGTAGCTCATAAACAAAAACTCACCAATTCCTTGGTGAATGGTTCAAACCAATACATTTAACCATGAGGTGAGGTTGTGGTAGTAAAATAGTTATGTGAATGCTTCGCACTGATTGTTTTGCTCAGTTTCCACATATTCCTGATTCTCAAAAGTTCACCTTTCAGCAAGATCGCACCTCGGCCAATGTGTGTAGTGCAGCAGGCAGTAAGATTTGGAAACTGTAGCTGTAGTATAGAGGTGCTTTGGTGAAAGTCTGTATGAAGTGGGGTTTATTTTCCTTCTGTTGTTCTTGAATCTACCTCTCTGCTGGGTAACACTGAATTGTTTTTATTTTTTTCTACTACCCTTGACATGAAATCTGCTTGAGGTACTGGATTTGTCCACTCTTGTTTGCTCATAGGTAGTTTAGCAGTTTTCTTTAAAGATGGTAAACCTTTATTTCCAAAGTTACAGCACCAATTTGGACAAATAGCAGTTGCTACACCATTAATTAGTAGGAATTCAACATGATCTCTTTCACATACTGGACGTCCTACACACATTCCACCTTTAATTAGCTTGGAAGGTCCAACGTGCAAACATTACTCGCAGACCATTTCTCCCAAAACATCCCCTTCAAGGTTCCCCAATCAATCCTCCCCAATGATGCATGGCTTGGTTGCATTACTTTTGATCAGATATACACTACCAGTCAAACTCTTGAGATGAAATGTTTGGAGACACTTGACTGAAATGTTTCTCATGATCTTAAAAATCTTTTGATCTGAAGGTGCATGATTAAATGTTTTGTTGTAGACAAAAATATAATTGTGTCAACATATTCATTTCTTTCATTAGAAAACTAACATTTTGTTTACAAATTTTTATTATCATTTTTCTTTTTTAAACGAATGACTGAGCGAAATATTCCGAAAAGCAGCCAATAAGTGTCCAGCATAGGCGGGAACTCTTTAATACTGTTTAAAAAGCATCTCAGGGAGATTCCTCAGGAAATCGGTTGAGAAAGTGCCAAGAATACATTTCTGAAAATTCTACGCAAAAACGGTGTCTACTTTGAAGATGCTAAAATATGAAATTATCCCGATTTATTTTTAATCACAATATAATTCCCATACTTCCATTTGTGTTAATCCAGCATTTTGTCCATGACTTTTATTCTAAAAAGAATGAGTGTGTCTAAACATTTGATCAATCATACTGTGAAGACACGATCACATACACTATGTATTCAGTGATTTTTGTTATTAATTTATACAAAAAAAAAATACAAGTATTCTATGAAGAAAATGATGCAAAAATGAAAAATTTAACTGTAATTGGTAGAAAGGTCATTTTTAATGTCCAGTCAGTTACTTAATACTGTGAGTAACATTATAACACCTGATGACAATACTTAGAAATGCACATCATGATGTTATTCCAACATGTTGCTCAACCGTACTTTAAGAAGCATGAGTAATCCACTGAACTGCTGGGTGCTTTTTAAATGCAAAACCGCAAGCAATATTAGAGTGGAAAGTAAAAAAAATAATAATAAATTGAGTGTAAAATTTCTGTAAAATTTCCATGTTTACTGCAACACACCTAATCATGATATATTCTGAAGCCGATTACTTGCAATAGTCCAGAAAACAGCTAATTTAATAGAATAACCATAACAAAACATTATGGGTGTGCTGATACTCCTGAGAGTCACAAGAGCCAAGAAGTCACCGACTACTTAGTCATCTCAGGGGGTGTGGGTGTGAAGGTGATTGACAGAAGGCTGCATATATGCGTGTGCATGTATATGAGAGCGAGAGAGCAGTGCCTGCAATGGTGCAGAACTGTTAATAGGGGCTGCAGCGGTCACACAGGCTGGGAGGACGGCCAAGCACAACAGGCTGAGTTTCAACAGGCAGGACCCAAGTGAGTCAAGGAGAGTGAGTGTAGTGGAGGGAAAGAGAAGCGGCAGCATCCAACTCGTCTTCACAAAAACCATCAGAGTACTTGTAGGCTGGCCGTACATTGGGTTGTGCACTACTTCAGGGTATGAAGCTCTTCACAATGAATCATCAAGTCACCTAGATCAGTGGTTTTCAAAGTGGGGGGGCCTCAACAATTTTGTGTGAAAAAAAAAATTTCTCACTCTCAGACAACCACACACACACACACACACACTCAATTCCTAATGTAATGTAAAGTAAAGATGTAATTTTTAATAAAAAGGGGGATATATTCAGAAGTCTGTATTTTTAATGTGTTTTTAAAGACATCTTGCAAAAGGGGGGCCTCGGTCAAATGTTAATGCCATTTGGGGGCCTTGCCCTGGAAAAGTTTGGGAACCCCTAACCTAGATCAGCACTCCATACCATACACTGCATATTAGGCACCTCTATTAGCACATGCAATTGTGTACATTGTATAAAAATTATATGTTTTACTTGACTTATGCAGCAATGTGTCAAATTTACACAGCTCACAAATCATCCTTTGTTTTTCTGTTCTAACTGGCTAAGAGCAGTGGCTGGGGTCATGAACACATGGACAGCACGAGGACTACGACTCTTTGCACTATCCAATCGAGTGCGTGTTCGGGTTTGTGCCTCATCACAGCTTATCCATCTTTCCATCACAACATTACTTTTCCTGAGCAGTCATTTCGGCACACAACTTGTTAACATACACCGGCTGTTGGGAGACTCGTGCGACCCAGAATTACACAAAAAAAAGGATCACAAAGTTCTCAATTCTCTTTAATGACAAATCTGCCGTGGAAAGAGACTACCTTGCCTTGCCAGCAAACCCAAAAACTTAGCGCAAACATGCAAGACATGCATGTCTTTTCTGTAATTATAATAATTCATAGTATATATGTCAAAAGATACAAACATTCAAACGCAAGCCTGACATATGGCTTGTCAAAGGAAATAACTGTCATGGAAAGGTAATGCGTGTCCAAGTAGTAATGACCAAATCAATAAATGAATCAGTGTTTAAATAGAAAGGTAGTAACCGTTAGGTTGGTTCACTCAAGTGCTCAAAAACATAAAAGCAGAAAAATGATTTGGTGGAAATTTGGTTATTTCCTATTTGGTGGACCCATATTACATGAGCAAAAGCTCATCAGGATTTAAAACCTCTCTCTTAACTTATTTCCAAGTCCATAAGCTCTACATACAGAATGAATTACCTGCTTCTTTTAGGCTTGAGCTACTGATTGTTTACCATTTAAACCAACTGTGATAAATAATTTAATCATCCAGAACCAATAACCTTTATAAATAGCTTTTTTGTTTGTTTTTTTAAAGCCAGGAAAACAAGCTTTTCCACCATTTCAAGTTAAGCAGAGTGTAATAATATCAGCTGTGCAGACAGGAAGTGCTTGTCAGCAGCAGCAATAACAAAAAACTTGGTTAGATGGTGGATTGATTGGGGATTGCACAGTAATGCGCAGTAAACTGCGGGGAAAATAATAGGCCAACATTCGAATGCATGTGAACATTGGGGCAGGAAATCGATAAAAAACTAAACAAAAAAAACAGCAGCAAATGTAATCATTATTAACATTATCTATAAAGTGTTATATTGGACCGTTTGTAGGGCTATTTAATCTTATGTCAAAATGTTTGTCCTAATTTCACACTGATGAACTCTAAATAGTCTCCATGTACAGTGACATAAAGCGAGGGAATCCTGCGAGACCAATCAAACACGTTGGTGGGGGGGTGGGGTTTCCAGGTGCTGTCAGTCAACATCGTAGAGTTCAAAATAACGGCGTAAAGCATTCCAGATTCACATGTCGTTTGGCTCATGTCCGGTTTTACTGGGAAGCGAAAGACTGCACTTTTGACGTACTTTTGAGTAATAACACGTACCAGAGTACACCGAGGCTAAATTGCAGAGCTCCTACACAACATATGTGAAGGTTGTCAGGACCGGTAATAAAATAGAACTGGATATCATGGCAGTGTAAAAACTGTGCATCGATTAAATCGTTATATAGCACAAGTCTACTTTCTTTATAGCATGTAAACTTGGACACATTAATCAGTTGCAACAGTGCAACAATATATCTTACTCAGTAATGCAAGATTTAAAACTGTGGAACAAACTTGGCTGTCTGGGAAATCATCCTCCTGACCTTGGCAAGTAAGCTCGGAATTGTATGCAACTAGAAGATGCGCTACGCTTACTACTGGTTCGGAAGCGTTTTACAGAACATCCTTCCACCTCATCCTGTTTCACAAAAACCACAAAAAGGCACAAACAAGCAGCTCCTGTTGGCTGTCAATGAGGTTTGAGAATTCTAAATATGGTTGTCCTGCCTGGACTATGAGGAGATGAGAACATCATATGGACCATGCCGACTTTTAGAAAGTCTGGGAATAGAAACCGCTCAAGGGGTGCATTTGTGCGAATATTTTTAGCGATCCTTTTATTGAGGGTGGTAACTGGCTATTATAAGCCTGGGGGGGGGGGGGGGGGGTATTCAGGTAAACAAAAGGAAAGAGAAAATGTGGTCTATTGGATTCTTTTAAAGAAAGCAAGCAAGCCTCTGGTCACACATAGGAGAACTCTCACTGAAGACGCTTAGAAAATGCTCATTCAACTTTGAACAATGATCTCATTTACACACAAAAACACACAAATCACTACGACTGTATAGATCCTCGGGCTGGCCTTGAACTTGCCCAAGCCTAACCCTTTACTGGAGCCATGCTCCCGCAGCTTATCTGAGGAGACTGATAAAGTCAACATAAAGGTCTCATACATACACAATATAAAAACATCAACATACACAAACAGCCCACAGCGTTCAGATTTCACAGCTGAAGATGGAGAGAAAGCTCCTCACTGATCTGTCTTTGGAAGAAACGCCCAATTTTGATCCAACACATAATACAGCATTTCTGTCCTACATACTCACTCAGAGGTTTGTGCGAGTCTGTGTGTATTCTTAAAAGGATTTCAACCTACTGTAACTATCCTATTGGGGGTCACGCTATTGGCTTCTAATTCAGAACTCACCTTTAGAAAGTGGGTCTTCAATTTCAAGCCATCGGACATTGCTATTATTTATGCACCCAAGCTGAGGAGAAGCAAGCGCCCTTTTCATTACCAGTAATATTACTTCTCTGTCTCCTGAACTTATTGTTTCAGCACTTGGGTTGAAAATGATCTTTTTGTAAGCACCCAGGTGACTTCAGTACTTACCATAATTTTTCTCTCGTGTCTCAAGTTATGAATCATTGCAGATTCTCTAGGAGCTTTGTATCGTTGTGCCATAATTCGCTCTGGATAAAGAGTATAAATGTCAAGTGTGTATAAGTTGTCGTGATACCATTTGGTATGGTTCATCTTGGTGATCTGATTCACGACGCTGTAACTATTGCTACTTGTTCTGTACTTGTAAGCCTGCTGCACACATTAAGTGATGCGCTAACTGGTTGCCAGTTACCAGGAATTATTTTACTACACATACTATTACAGTGACAGGAATCTACCCAGAATCAGCAAGAATCAGAGTCAAATATAGTGCAGCTCAAAGCTGCTAATCCAAACATATGGAAAGAAAATAAAGGTGCTAGCCAGTCTCGAATTGTATCTTTTGTGTGTGATGCTCGGACAGAATGTGTTAACTGAAATATTGGACAACAACTTGCTGACTTTTTGATGTGCTACATTAGATACATGTTTAGAAAAGGATAATTATATAGTTACACAGTCATCCTTTCAGTCTACCTTAGTCTGTATTAATGAACTTAACTAGCTTCCTAGCTCAACTTTACATTATGTTAACTAATGGGACTGAGCAACATGGTGGCACTTTTATTTGCCCACCCCGTGATAATGTTAAGACGGCGAAAACTAAATAGAAGCTAATAATTGCACCAAATAGTACGTTATCTCTGGCATTATTAAAATCTAGGCATTTTAGATTGGCTTTTTTCATTTAAAGCTTCTGCTCGTCTGCATAATGGTAACACACACTAACAAATAAAGCAGGATTTTCGACTGCGCCATTTCTTTCAAACTTTGCAGATAAAAGCATTAGATTGTATCATGTGTGGTGATCAAATGTAGTATGACAAAGTAGAAGCTCTATCTATCCAAAGCACTGCTTCCTTTCTTGTTGGATTTACACTCACTTTGTCTTAATAGTCCCATCAGCTCATGGAGGAATGAAATGAAGGCCACAAAAAGTGCTTTATCACAGCTCATTTCCCCTTTTTGCTAGACAAAACAGCACACTAAATAAACATCTGTTCTAAACCATGAGAACGTTAAAATACATAAATACTTTTTACATCATTGACAGTCAGACGATGGTTCTCTCCCCCCAATGTGAAAGCAGTTTCCCAATGACACCATGGTAAAGTTATATACTACCAACTGTGACATTTACAGTTGGTGACTAGAATATGACGCATTATGAAATGAAAAATAACTCCATTTAGCTAGAAATTGTTATTCTTTTCTCCAAAATAAAAGCGCCTTCTGCAACTGCAATCAAATTGCCTTTATGCTGCTCATGACAGCCGTAATGATTGCTCGTAAATCATACTTAATCTCTATTTATAGAGCCACCTGTTTTAGGTGCAAAATTCACTGACTATGTGCAAGCTGTCACACATTTGCCCATTTCAAACAGCAGCAGAACACCACGAAACGTCTCAGGAAAATGTGCAGTGAAGTCGGGCTGGACAAGATCAATATCGCAATAAATTGTCATAATCTACAATATATAAAAGTAAACATTTTATAAAAAGTATGAGTACTAGTATTTTCTAAAAATAATTCCATAACTCGGGAAGCATACAAAATGTTGTACAACACAATGTTCCCTTAGTTCAGTATTGAATAGTTCATTTTTACAGACATTCAAAGAAGGTATCCCAGTTTATAAACATGTAACATTACAGTTTTGCTATTATTTTGTCATTAAACCAATATTGTGTACTGTAGAAAAGTCATGTTTTTTGTCTTATCGCGTAATGATATAATGGTAAGCTTATGTATAATTACCTTTTTTTAATACTTACAAAAACTTGCATCTAGAGTTTATGAAGCAGTGTGTAACGTGGTCAAGGGATCAAGTGCAAAACCTTTTAAATCAACTGTTTTCTTCCCCCATGTACTTCTAGACTTTCAGAATTCCACTTCAGCTACCGGTCTTGTGTGAGACCAAGTGGACACATCGATGACATCTGGAAGGGTCTTCTAAGAAATATGACCAATCAAATTTATCCTGGACTTTTCTAGACACTAATGGCAAAATATAGTGCATTCGCAGTGAGCGGCTGTGGCTCAGTCGGTAGAGCGGGTTGTCCACTAATCCGCTAATTGTAGGGTTGGTGGTTCGAATCCCGGCCCGGGTGATCCCATGCCGAAGTGTCCTTGGGCAAGACACTGAACCCTAAGTTGCCCCCGATGGCAAGCTAGCACCTTGCATGGAAGCCCTGCTACCATCGGTGTGTGAATGTGCACTTGTAAGTCGCTTTGGATAAAAGCGTCTGCTAAATGAATAAATGTAAATATAATGAGTTCCAGGCACTAAGCATATTTTGCAATAAGGTTGGGCAATATATCAGTATGTTGCAGATATCATGATACAAAAGGTGATGAAGTAGATTTTTCCCACCAGCCAACAATGCAATGAAAACTAACACAGCTACGGTTCAGTCAAGCAAACAAAGCACCACAAGAAGATCTAATGATTCCCACTTGCTACATCTGAGCCTCTTAACGAATCTTCAATAAAAATTCTCTTTAATATCAATATGTGCACAAACAAGCGGCAGAATATCATCCGCATAAGAAGTAGCGCAAAACCCAGCAGGGCAAAGATTCTCCAAGATCGACCTGAGAATCTAAACACTTATCTAATTTGACTCAACCATTGCATTTTCCACCCACTCCCCTAATGGTGGAATAAGAAACATAATTACGGTGCCTTCATTAAAATGAGTAATAGCTTGTGTGCGAAGCGTCAGTACAGCTGTCCCTTGATTTCTAAATGGAACCAAAGCAATGATCTATGAAGTAATGAAGATGTCGTGGAACAAATTTCAGTGCTGGAATGCACTATTGAGGCCATATGTTGAAATAGTGAGGAGTTGTACCGTTCTCAAAAATAATGCCATTACCCTCTTGTTGAAGAGCACTCTGTGCCACCGGTTACAGCCACGGCCACCAAATGATGCTGCTCCAAAGGTTATCAAAGAGAATTGGGTCAATGCAGAAAGATCAATGCAGAAAAAGGTGAGTATGACGTGCACATGTGGCTGCATTGAAAGATTCTTGCTTCTGGCTCTTTAAGGACATTAAAAAAAGGACATTATTAGCACTTACAGCTTTGCTACTAGTCCGACCAGCACTGCAAACAATACTGTAGATACTGGCAAAGAACCTTCAAGACCTCCTATATTAAGCAAGACAATTAATTCCCATCCATAATATTCCATTTGGGCTGAAGCTAGAGCAGCAAATAGCAAGAGGCCATACTCTGAGCAAAATCATCAAGCCATCAAATGCTACTTACTGCACTAGAATAAGTCACTGAGCTCAATAATTGGACACTTTCTCTAGTTCAGCCCATTAGTTGCTACAGCATTGCTCCTTTCTGTAAGTATCTACCCATTAGCATTTGGGACCGATGCAGAAGGTGCCGCAGCTGCCACTTGCTTGAGCAGGGGATTACTTCTTGTGTTGGATGTCTAATTAAATATCACCAAAGTTGGCTTTACCATACTAAACTATACCTTTCCTTGTTGCTCAGGTGGTACCCTCAAGGGTAGACCTTTGTACCTTAAATGTAACTTTCACCTGGAAATGAAGACACACTATTTGGCCAAAAGTGTGCGGACACCTGATCATGACACCCATGTATGCTTGTTGAACATCCTCTTCCAAAAGCAGGGCATTAATATGGAGTTTCCACCCCCCTTTGTTACTATAACAACAGCTTCCACTTACCTGGGGAGGCTTTTCACTACATGTTGGAATGTTGCTGTGGGGATTTCAGCCCATTTAGCCATAATAGCATAAGTAAGGTTAGGCACTGATGTCGGGAAAGGAGCACTGCCGTGGCGTCCGTGCTCCAATTCACAGTGTTCAGTGGGGTTGAGGTCAGGACTCTGTGCAGGCCACTTGAGTGCTTCCAAACCATGTCTTTATGGACCTCTTGTCATGCTGGAACATGCTTGGTCTAGACTTCCTAGTCCCAGTGAAGGGAAACTAATGCTAGAGCATACATTCCAGCTAATCATGTGCCTCCAACTTTGCATAAAAGCTAGGGAAGGCCCACATACAGTGTATATACAAAGTACAACAAAAAGGTATAAAAGAGGGTGCCACCCAGCAACAAACAAAGGTAATAATACAAGCAACGCTAATGGCTGGTGCCAAATGATGGAAACTAATTATGCCAAAAATGTTAACATAAGAGTGTGTAAGGGCACAACGGAAAAGCATTCTCAGGAGATCAAAATGGGACATGTGGGTATTCAGAAGAGGTGAACAGAGCTTTCCTCAATGTGCGTTATGCAACTTGTAGCATGAGCAGTAGTTGGCTGCCTTTGTGTGTCTCAGAGGAAGTACACGCTAGCCTACACCCTTCCTGATTGGTAGCTGTCATTAACAGAGGGCAGAGCTGGCTGGGGGGTGTGAATTGGCAGGTGACCAAATTGGGGGGTGCTGGGTATGAACACATGCCACCTATACACTGTTTTTTGTATGATGTATGGCAACAAAGATTGAGCACACAGAAATATGGCATTGAACATACAGAGGTTGGTCATAATGCAAAATACGTCCTCTTTCACATAGGAATGCGACATTTCTGTTGTATACAGTTCTGTTCTGTTGTAAAAGAGTGACCCAAACGGTACCTGCAGGATCCTGCAGGTACCGTTTGGGTCACTCTTTTACAACAGAACAGAACTGTATACAACAGAAATGTCGCATTCCTATGTGAAAGAGGACGTATTTTGCATTATGACCAACCTCTGTATGTTCAATGCCATATTTCCTTTTCTTAGTAGTTACAGTCTTTTAAAGGAGTTTATTATCTGCCTTTTCTCCCACAAGGTTTGGAGAGTATGCGTATTACATATTCTTATTTTCATGCAATAGAGTCCTTTTTGGAATTTCCATTTAAATTTGCACAATATTTGGATGGAAAAATTCCTTTATCTACTTCCAATTACTTGCTTAAGTGTGTGTGTGTGTGTGTGTGTGTGTGTGTGTGTGTGTGATTAGTCTCACCTTCAATAGGAGAAGTTTTCAGCCTGTGACAGATCCCCTGCACGTCTCCATAAGTATCTCTTATCTTGTTGACTGCCTCTGCGCTCCTGAGCTCCATCAGGTCCCGGAGATCCATCACCGTGCAGCCAAAGTCCCCATCGTGATTGCCTTCAGCCACAGAGTTCCCAGGTGGGTGGTCTGCAGTGTTGTTAGCCATGTTTTCTGTATCCGGCTGGCGTTCTGACACTTTGAGTAGACCAGTTGAAAAATGTAAGACTTCACTTAACAGGAATGCTTTAAAAAATTGGCAGGTTTCTGATGTGTTTTCAAGTTCTGAAGGAAGAACACCGCTGACGTCTTGCAGGACAATGGAAGAGAACCATTAGAGGAAGGATCTCTGAAGAGAACGTCTGTCCACGGAGAGCATGTTACCACATCTTTTAAAGGCAGGTTCACTTCAGCTTAGAGTATCTGCCAAAAAACAAACAAACAAACATTTGAGGAAACAAAATTGGACTGTGAAGCAACTCAACAATGCCCTCCTTGCCAAAAGTGTAATGAAAAGTATGCAAGTGATTTAAAAGGAAACGCTGACACCATTGAGCCACAGAACGAGGTTGTTTCTTGAACTGCCAATAAAGTCAGTTATAAAATAAAAACCTAGAGCATTAACATAGAGTCTCTTTCACAAAGTTCTATCACTCAGAATTTCTTTTATAAAGAATATATGACTTTCCATCATAGAACAGAAACAGATTTCAGAAAGCCTGGGTAGGGGATCAAAAACAAAAACACTTGCATGTTCCATGGCATTTTAAGTTGTATTTTGTTCTGGTCATACATAAATGATGAATCTCATTGTAATCTTCAGTTGTGGAATGTAGAAAGAGAAGTCGTTTGCTTCACTGTTTTACTGCCACTCGACCCAGTTCGCTTTAGATGTGTCGGGAGCATTTGAGTGAGTGAAGTGAGCCAAAAAAATGAGAATAAGGCAAAGTAAGAATAAGTGAAAGACAGAGCAGGGGTTTTGGTCTTCAATTAAACTGACAATATGAGTTCTGCCAGTGGTCAAGATAAAATGTCTGCGACCATCAGGGGCATCTGTGAGCTCGTGTATGCAGAAGAGTGCAGACAGCACACTATCTGAAGAAGGAATCAGAATGACACCATATTGACCAATGAGCAAAATCCAAAAATCAATTCCTACGTTAACAGTCATGAAGCTATATACCACAAAGTGTCATTTACCTACGCAGACAGGCACTGCGAATGCAATGTAGCCAACTCTGGTGCGAAGCATCAATTCTTATCAGAGATGGATAACTGTACAAATAATCTTAATTACTAGTCTAAATAGCAGGGTTATGGTGGAGGAGTAGACCGTAATCCTGTGTGAGTTAAAGCTCAACTCAGGACTTCATTACTTTGGGAGTGTGATGTAATCATCTTGCCATTTTGGCAGGGTTAATCAGTCATCTTGTTAGACAGCAAGACTAGCCAGTTGACAACTTTTCATTAAGTGGGTCATTTTGGTATACCCATGACGGCTACTGTTTAAAAACTACATATTACGCATTTCAGAAGAATGTTATTCTGTATAGTATATCGACATTTTCTAGCTTTAGGTGGATATTACGGGAATCCCCCCCCCCCCCCATCATTAATGCTCTCCATGCATAATTTGATGTCTGGGATTTTATTGTAAATATACTATACTAATTCTCTTATATATGTTTTCTGGAAAAAAGAACAAATACTAATAACAGAAGGTTATATTTAATACATGCCTGGCAAGAATAATTTTTGATTTCGCCGTTTTATTAGCAGGAAATGGCTTTGGGCTAGGATAAAAAAAAAGGACATGTACCTGTAACATGACCTGCATACACTGGTTTCAACGATTGTGTTATTACATTCTTGAAGGAATGTAATGGGCTTCGAGTGACAAATGTGTTTACCATCCACCAGACAAGAAAAGATGTCTGGAAATGTAAGAGGAAGTAGATCATCAGCATATACACATCACTACTCCATAAGACTAATTTAATACATTTTATTATTGGTATCCCTCCTGAGGGATAAGCATGAGGTCCTAAAAACCCCAAATAAAACAGTAAATCTCTGAGCACTCGTTGTGCGAATGTTTTTTAGGCTGTAAATGATGAACCAACTCTTTCAAAATAGCTGAACGATCCCCTAATACAGCGCAACGTGATCAACTCCCAAACCTATTTATACAGTTAAACAATCTCTACCAACCCACCTTAATAGACAGGATACCACACAAACATTAGAGAGGGCTGGATATGAAACATGAATGAACAATTGTTTGCCATGAGATGTTCCACTCATGTATTTTATACCATGAATGTGTGTTGACTGACATAACACACATGTAGCACAGGACACAAACTGTCTTACTGGAGCAAGTCTCACAAATTATTTTAACGTGGCAAAAGGAGCTTGCAGAGACAGATTACTTAGTATCACTTCAGTGTCAATCTCAGATACCTAGAGCTGAGCGATCGGTGTTGTATTGAAAATGGAAAGAGTGGCATCTCAGAATCCACTCACAGGCTGCCGAACAACTGTATTACGAGTAGATTTTGACAACCCAGCAATGTTCATATACTGAATTTTAAAACAAAACAAAAAAATAAATGGTATTTCTAGTCTCATCGCTTCAGATCTGGTCCTTTCATGTGCTAATATATTGGATGATTTTTGTAAAAACGTTAGAATGCCTCTAAAATGCATTATATTTTGGTGCTATTTTTTTTTTTAAACTAATTTAGGACTGAATGAATCCATAACGGTCCAGAATAAACGATGATGAACTACCAACAAAATTGCATTCGCTGACCTCTGTATGACCCATGACATCAAAACACAGGGAATACACCACCATCCAAGGTCTTCTGAAGAAGCGATCATTACAGCTCAATATTTCTCCCTCCAAATGAAAACAAATGGGTGTGTTTGCGTGTACGTGATGCATGGAGCCAGCCAGAGGACATCAGACTGAGTTTAACCCACACATTAGCCTGATGTAACAGATGTGTGTAAATCGTGGGTAATGGAAATGTCAGATACCGTGAACAAAATAGCATTGTCCATATAAAATGTCACAAGCCACCAGAGGAAAAAAGAAAAAAACAGACCAGGTTCTAGCAGAACTTCCCAGGTGCTTTTGTGTAAGAATAAATTGATGGCCCAGGGTGAGCAAAAAGTAGTAATTGTTGCAGGACTCAGTTTTACTAGTTGACCAGTAATTAAAAAAAAGTAGAAGATTAATCATCTTTTGTTCCTAGTTAAAGCAAAACCAAAAAGCTTCAGGACATTATCATTGCTATTATTAGGTTGTTTTACTGTGCAGCAAACAACACACCATACTGCACAAATTAAATTCCCAGCTTCAGTGCTTTTCTAAGCTATACTGTAAACTGACGTAAACAAACCATTGCAATAAAATGTTCAAAAAATAATCGGGACACAGAAGCTCCTTATAGCTTAATGATGGATAGATGGAGGCTGTGATGTCTATAGCAGTGTAGACTACTGCTTTTTCTACTCAGGCCTCAGTAGCACCCAATACCAAGTCATCAGGATTGGTGTCTGAGCTAGCACGCAGCGCTGAGCTGACTCTAATCTAGAAGAGTGAGATTGGATAGTGATATGCAACCCACAACTCTGAAAGCACTCCTTCACAGAGCACAATGGATTTTATTTAGCATTAACAGACAACAAATATTAACTGTGGGAGGAATTCCTTTGGAAGTGAACCGGGTTGTGCATTGAGATCTCGTGCACACCTCTCCATTTCATGCAAAATGATATCAAGAAAGTGTTATTAAAGCAAGAGAAAATTAAAAATAACACATTTCCCCCAACATAGTCATGTAAAGTTGTGTGTAGAAATGGCTTCATCTAGTCTGATATTAACTACGTTAGACTAGTCAACTAGACTGTGCAACTCCTAATGTGGAGGTTCATATTTCTGTATAAATTTTACAATAATTACCAAACATCACAGTTTTTAAATTATTCACATGTTAAAATTATTATCATTTTTAACCCCTAGCCAAAACGACTCCTTGGCAGGGCACCATATTCAAAATTTCTTTCTATATCATGTGTTTACATTGCAATTTCTTATGAGAAGCTCATCTGTAAATAAATATGCCTAGATCTTGTTTAGAAAATTATTATATTCTCTTATAGAATCAGACTATTTTGGTTAGATCATCATCAGTAAATCAATCTGAAATGACCAAGCTGAATGACGGCATGAATGAACGTCACCTTTAAACATCACACGTGAATTCTCGATGATGAGATTGAGAAATGGAAAATAACGGCACCTTTTAAAACTGTGGGTGTGATATATTAGATAGAATAAAAGTGATTTAAGTAAATTGAGACAAATTATACAGTGCGATTAAGTGGGGGAAGTCATTTGGCCTGGAGGTCTGGAGTGGCATCTTGCTGTGACTTGATGTCCATACCCCATCTGCGTTATAATAGGACACTTTAATAGAAGCAATTTTAGTAAGTAATAAAAAAAAATGGAAGGAGACAGGAGACAAGGATGAGGTGGATTTGGTAAGAAATTACAAAGATGTCAGGATGAGAACAAGCATGCTGTACAAAAAAAGGTGATATGAAGATTAACCATGGAGACTTTCAAAACTGGATGGCATCAGCTTATGAAACTGGAGTCTCGGTCACTAAAAAGACTAAAATGTCACTAAATGTGTGGGTGTTACAGGTCCCTAACCTACAAGACCTAACCTAACACCACAGGCAGCTAGAGTCCAAGCAATAAAAACCCAAGAAAACCCCTGTCTCCGTGGGTTAGCATGTCCCGCCTGCGTGTCAATAAAAAAATATATAGAAAAACCAATAATCAGTGAGACCAACTGTTCATTCCATGAATACAAGCAAACAAGTACAACATGCTACATGTTTGTTGGTGGAGGTTGCATTTTTCTTAGTCAAAGTTAAGCCCAACATGCATATTTCCAGTTTTAAAAAGTGCCAATGTGCAAAAAGCCTCCATGAACATAGTCAACATTGATATCTCGGTTTTCTAATTACACGTTTGATTCGGTGCCTTTAGTCGGCTTCAATGTTCTCAATTAACTAGGCGTTATTGCTGAACAACTTGGGCGCTTGTCTGTGAACTTTTGGCACCAGTCGAGCATTAAAGCAATGCTAGAAAACCCACACAGAGAGGCAGAGCTGGTGCGCTGAGGGTAGATGAGGAGTGGAAGGAGGGAAGTGCCTGAGCTGCCCACGTAAAGATCTTCATGCATATTCATGCGTCAGTCTGAGCTGCTGAGCCTCCGCAAACCTGACATCATACACTGAGCAGCGATTAAAAAGCAAGAGCAATGTGCTTGATTCACTGCACTTGTTTAGACTGAATTTCTTTTATCTTTTCATTTGAATGTGGTTGGTTCAGTTAGAGAATGCGGCGGAAGGCAGAGACGGCACTCCAACGGAGGCAGAGACGGCCAAATCCAAAGTGTGGTTGTTTTTTGGGTTTTATAAAAATGCTGAGGGAAACTTAATGGAAGATGGTAACCCTGCATTCAGAGCTTGCCAGAAGAGCTGCTGTGAAAGGGGGCTTTGGTGCTTCTTTGGCGGTTTCCCTCTTTCCCCCTTCGCTTTTAAATCTCTTATGAATATGCCCGTGTGGCGTTGCGCTTAGCGGAAATTGCTTTAATGGTGGGTTCATTATTATTCTTAATGAGAAAAACAATAGCAACAAAACAGTACAAGGACAAACTCTTATATTAAACCAAATCTTCCGCCACCATCTTTGTCAGTCAGCTCTCCTCACTTTCGTCATGTGATGAATGAAATCCGACTCCTGCTGATCTGTGCTGTGACTCGGACTCATTTGGCTCATGCTGAATTGAGCAGACGCATTCAGTTTTTAACTGTAGCGTCCGTTTTCACGCTCACAAAACATTACATGCTTCGCCTGCGTCAGACTCGTGCTGGGAGTGTATGGACAGCATCTATCGCAAGTTTTAGAAATCAGGATAATCGTGCACGGTTTTAATGAGAGTTAAAAGAGACATGGTAATACCAACCGTCTGGGAACTTTATCATGAAACCGGTAACCGTTTCATCCCTAGGCCTGACCGTGCATTTCTACAGGGCTTCGCTAATACAACATTATGCCTATGTGAAGGCAAAGATGGCACCCATGTTGAGGCGGCACTAAATTGTAGTGGAGAAGGAAGCTCAGAAAAGTAAAGCAAGCCAAGCTGAGTCGAGTCGTACCGTGCAGTGGAAAAGTGGCTTTACTGTCTCCACTACTTCCATGTTGGATTTCTCAAACATTGATTTGACTACGTCGCCATACACATATAGGCAGGGAAAAAATTATATTAACCAATATTATATCAAATCATCATGAAACCGTCCACATCTAGCGGCCTGAAGGCAACAGTTCAAAAAAGGTAGTGGGCAGGGTGAGTGGGGTCCAAAGTGATTTTTCCAGCCTTCTTCCTCATTCTGGAAGTGTATAGTTCTTGAAGGGAGGGCAGGGGGCAACCAATCCTTTCAGCAGTCTGGATATTCCTTTGTTGTCTTCAGATATCTGATTTCATAGTTGAACCAAACCAGACAGTGACTGAAATGCAGAGGACAGACTCAATGACTGCGGAGTAGAACTGCATCAACAGCGTCTTTGGCAGGTTGAACTTCCTCAACTGGTGTAGGAAGTACAACCTCTGCTGGGCCTTTTTCCACAATGGAGTCAATGTGGGTCTGCCACTTCAGGTCCTGTGAGATGATCGTGCCCAGGATCCTGAATGACTTCACTGCTGCCACAGTGCTGTTTAGAATGGTGAGAGGAGTCAATGTTGAGGTGTTCCTCCTAAAGTCCACAATCATCTCCACCGTTTTGAGCGTGTTCAGCTCAAGGTTGTTTTGACTGCACCAGATAGCCAGCTGTTTAACCACCCTTCTGTATGCAGACCCACAGTCATCTCGGACGAGGTCGATGACAGTGGTGTAGTCTGCAAACTTCAGGAGCTTGACAGAAGGGTCCTTGGTGATGCGGCCATTAGCGTAGAGAAGAGTGGTGCGGAGAGCATCAGTGCTGATCGTACAGGCGCTGGAAGTGAATTTCCCCAGTCTCCACTGACAGATAGGTGTGGGAACAGAGAGCTGGTGTAGTTTGGTCTGGAGTATAGCTGGGAAGATTGTATTGAATGTGGAAATTAAGTCCACAAAAAAGGATCATTGCATATGTTCCTGGTCTGTCCAGATGTTGCAGGATATGATGCAATCCTATGTTGACTGCATCCTCCATAGAACCGTTTGCTCAATAATCAAATTGAAGGGGATCTAGAAAGGGCCCAGTGATGTCCTTCAGGTGGGTCAACACCAGTCTCTCAAATGATTTCATGACCACAGACGTCAGGTCTATAATCATTAAGTCCTGTGGTTTTTAGGATCTTCCGGACAGGAATGATTATTGAGCATCTGAAGCAGCACGGGGCTTCACACTGCTCCAGTGATCTATTGAAGATTTGTGTGAAGATTGGGGCCAGCTGGTTGGCACAGGGTCTGAGACACATGGAGAAGACGTCATCTGGGCCTGAAGCTTGCCTAGTGTTTTGTTTCCGAAAGACATGGCACACCTCTTCTTCACAGACTTGAGTGCATGTTGAGTATCAGGAAGGTGGAGGGGGGTTGCAGGAGGTGTTGGTGTTTGTGTGAAGTGAAGGTCAGTGGACTGACAAAGAGAGAGATAGGGGTGTTCGTGGAAGAGTGGGAATATTTAAGGCTCCATATGATTCAATGGGATTTCGATTCTGGGTGCCATGATGAGATTAGAAAAAGATTCACCGATTCACGGACTATGTCCGACATTCTTAGACTAAATTTGGGGCTCTGTCCTCTTATTGCCATCTTTGGTGTTTCATCTCAGTGTCAGCCTCTGAACCTTAGACAAGCTAGTGTTGTGGCCTTTGCATCGTTGTTTGCTCGGTGCAGAATAGAGTTGTCTTGGACCTCTGCACAACCCCCCTCTATATCAGTCTGGCTTAAAGATCTAATGTTCTTTTTGAAGCTGGAAAAATCAAGTAGAACATCAGAGGTAGAGGAGACTCATTTTTGGGAAAATGGCAACAGTTTATTACCTACTTCAAGAATGTACGCACCCTGGAGGTAGATTAAGGAGAGGAGGATGGTCAATTTCTTTTCTTTGATTCTGTATGGATTTATGAAATTACTACGAAACATATGTAATTGAATCACATGTACATGAATCATAAATAAATGAATCATATGTAATCATTCATTGGTGGGGTGGGAGGGGCTGTTATCGGGGTAAAAAAATATTGATTCTGTATTGATATTTTGTTGTACTCTGAAAAGTGTATGAGAATCAATAAATAAATATAAATTTAAAAAAAAAGAAAAAGATTCACAGAAACATACTTATTTGAGTGTTATTGGCGTGTATCGACATAACGTGTCGTGCTCACTGGCTGCTGATTTACAGCCGCTACAACTAAATACCAAAGATGTGTTTTGGTAGTGTCAGAAATTTCTGATTTAGCCACCAACATGAGGATATCATAAGATAATGCAAAAGGCATGGAACAGCTACAGATATAGTAGCTGCAATTTGCTAATAAAAAGGACAAATAAATAAATAAATAAATAACCCAAAAAAAAAAAAAAAAAAAAAAAAAATACCTCAAGCTAACATTGAAGAATGTTTGTTTACACGACCCTGTTTTCTGCCTGAGCCCAGATTGCGTTGATGACGTAAGGAGAAACTTTCTTTAATCACAGGTCTACCTCATAGCCTATCAGAATCCGGCTGATTTTACTGTGATCACCTTGTACAGAGTGACATGTAATGACCTTAAAAGACTGCTGAACTCGCCCAGTTTTATTTTCGTTTGCGGTTTCTGGATTAAGTGGATGTTTGTGCCACTTGCTCGAGGGTTCTCTGTTGAGCAGGAACAGCAGCAGACTGTTTTTCTTCCATTACTGGGTGGAAACATGTGTTGTGATTTCAGATGCGTGTCGTATTCCTGAAATAATACATCTTGGTATGCGAGATCTTACAACTGGCTTGCATGGCCAGTTTTGGGTTTTTTTGCCCTTTCAGTTCACGAAAGCCGCAAATGTTGAATAATCACTTTCAAATTGGAGCTCGGAGTTTCTCCATCTTCAAATCTGCTAGCTAGCGTAGCTACTTTGTAATGTACACATAGCACACTTGCTGGGCTGTGCTTTTAAATTTCACCACCCAGTTGTTGTTGAGTAATGGTTAAAAATATTTCTAGTATCTATTGTCTATATGACTGAAAAAAAATTTGATTATGGAGATCCGTGCAGATTCGAGGTACATCTAATCCGTTTTATTTCCTACAACTTAATTCCAAGCATGAAGACAGACATAAGTAAAATAAATAAATGAAATAAATTCTACTATTGGTGTTATTGGCTTTCTGTAGCTTGCATGTTATACATATATGTTGACTTAATCCAGATAGAACAAGTATATAATACTGTACAAGAAACAGTCACGCCAATAATGCAATGTGAACTGAACGAGACAGAATGAAGTGTGGGGGCAGAACGAGGGACGGGGGAGTAAAAATAAGAGAATGAGCGAGACTGAGCAGGCACTGCTCTCAGATTAAAGAGCATGAGCTGGAGCTCGTAGGCAGTAGATGTAAATCATCGGCCCATGTGTTTCCTCTGCAGCCCTGCACCGGCAATGCCACGGTGGGTCTTAAGGCTCTGGATCCACCTCCACATCGCTGGGGCGGCACAAAAGAAAGGCCTTACTGCTCCCTCCCCCTCACTCCCTTCCTTTTTTACTCTCAGTCTTGCTCTTTCTCCTTTTACAAGATGACTCATCCGTCTACATCGGTGACATTAAATGTTTCAGGGTCTAACAGCACCACTAAAAAGGGGAAAGTGTCTAAATACCCAGTGACGCTACGCAGGTGGTGCGAAAAAAAAAAAAGAAACAGAAATAAATAAATAAAAATTTGTCCAGTGTGTTTAAATGTCATAAACCAAGCTTGTTGTTCTGCATAGCATTTCACTTCAAACCGGAGCTGGTCGTCTCACCATCCTGCAAGATAGTCCCTGAAGTTCCATGATTTTTTACAAAGGGTAAAAAAAATAAATTGCACAAGGTCATGAACGGAGAATCAAACGAGCTGATGCACTTCCAATAATTGATACCGGCGCTCAACATCTATTGAAATGGCCCTGAAAGGCCTTTATCAAACGCAGTTCAGGCCGGTTGTGTGTGTGCGCGTGTGTGTGTGTTAGGGCTGCAGAATTAAATGAATATTGATCTCATTTACGATTTTGGCTACCCATGATTACATGAATATCAACTGCGATATTGACGTTTAAAGTTCGTCCTTCGGTCTTAGAAATCTCCACTGCAGATCAAATCAAGTGCTTCCTAAACTTACAGCCAATCACCATAGAGTGGTGCAGAGATGACATTATTTTGTAATGGCAATGCCAAATTAGCATTTTAGCGATCGCACTGCCAGCTTCGGTTCGGGTTTCAGAGCGCGCTTCGAGCTCCAGTGCTTGCGCGAGGGGAAATCATGACACTAACAAGTTATTAAATGGCACTATAGAGGTTGTTGGGGACATTAAACGACATCACGCTGAATAGGAAAAGTCTTTGCAGAAAAACTGGTTCAGGTATGCTGTGCACAATTCCCAAAAGAACGTGGATTAAGATTAAATACACAGAGTAAATCCGTATTATGTAAAATGTTTTAAATCAAGTTTGGAATAGTTGATAGAAGCTTGGTGATGGTGACGTTGAAGTCGAGCGACCGTGGTGTAGGCCGTTTATAGCATACGGGTATCTACGGTTAGCGTACGGTTATTTAGACTTCAAACTCCATAAAAGTTGTGAAACATTTGTGAAAATGATCTTGATGGAGAAAACGTGTTAGTATTGTAAACTTGTTTTGATCACAGAGATTATTTTTTAATATTAATCCAAAAGCTTATGTGAAAATCTTATTGGGGTTTTGGCGAGGGAACTAGTGTGATGCTAATTTCCGGGTTTCGGTACAAAATGATGTCATCCCTGCGTCACTCTATTGGGTGATTTGGCTGCGGCTCTCCTCCTGTCAACACTGTTATTGCCTTTTCTGCATTCGCCTGAATTGCTTTCATTTGGTTGCATATTGTTATATTTGATGCACATTTTAATTTGGTTGATGGCAATTTTATCTTTATTTATCTTAGATTTTGGGTACAATTTTATTTATGTTTTGCTTCTACGAGATGATGCACTTTAAGGATCAGTCTAATTTGATGCAAAGATTTGTACATGCAGGAATGTAACATGGAGGTGAACGCAGTGGTCTGTATTTAAATGTGAAAGTGCAATAAAAATGTGTTGTCCCTAAAATCAATGAATAATCGTGATCAATAATTGTGATCTCAACATTGATCAAAATAATCGTGATGATCATTTTGACCATAATCGTGCAGCCCTAATGTGTGTGGTAAAATCCATAGAGATGGAGTGCTTGAGTATCAACCCAGTGCTTAGGCAACACAGATGCACAACAGACCATCAAGAATTCCCTGTGGCAAACAGGGGGAAAACAAACCCTGCCGTCTTGCTAACAACTAGTGATTAATACCGCTTTTTTTTTTTTTTTTTACATATGGGAAAGCCACAATGTTCTGTAACGTATTAGACAGGTTTTTTTTATTGTTCTTTTATTTTATTCTAAGGTTCTGAGGTTTTGGAATCAGCGAATCACAGCTCATACGGGTTGTCTAGCATTCACCAGTCATCTGAGCCTCGGACAAGGGAACAGAAAACCAAGAGAGCGAGCAAAGAGGATGGCAAACATGCACAAAATAAAAAAGGGATGGCGGAGAGAAAAGAAGGTTTAGATCAAAGCAGAGGACTGGATGCTCAATGTTTTTGCAGCAGGGTGGCAGCTACAATGAGAAGACGCAGTGTGTGAGTGTGTAACAAAGAGGAGTGAAAAGACAGAAAGGGAGCAAACAAGGGAATAAAAGATGAAAGAAAGAAGAAAGATGAGAAACAGAACGATTTGTAAGTAGGAGTCATGTATCTTGGCCCATAGTGCAATACGCAGTGTGTGTGTGTACGCATGTGTGTGTGTGTGTGAGAGCATGTTTGTGTGGGCGGCGTCCTGCGCCCTGCCTCCCTCCGACTGCAGCCACACCTGCCTTGCATACTAAAGGCGGCAGAATGCAGAGCCCGCAGCCCGGCTGCTCTCCCTGCACCAACCCCACCTACACAAACGCCCATGCTTAACCATGCAAAGGAGAAACTCCCTGAGACTTTGAGTGATTGTGTAATACCTCCATGAGTCACAGTGCACTGAGCCAGCCAGGTGTTTGTACGAAGGGCTCACTTCTAGTCTGCACAACAATTACAGAACTGGAACCTTCCCATGCTTCCATTATTAGATCAGTCAAACCTCACAGTGACAATCCAGACCAAAGCACAACTCCTGTGAAACTGAAATTAATGTGATTTTGAAAAACAGCTGCACCCTGAGCAGACATGACCCGTTACACAGATGATGTGTATAACGAATATGTCGTTGATCCTGGTTTTCACAGAATATTCTGTCCTGCCTCAGACCACTATACAGCTAAACTTCATAAAATAAATAACTGCAGCCCTACCTAGTCTGAAGAGAGATAATGTGTCATCCTACCATAGCTCAACACAATACATTTTCAATACAGTCCTTTTACAAATCTCTTATTTATTTTCCCTCATTGAAAGCACAAAATGCGTCCACACTGTTGATATTTTCACTGTTGCTCAAACTCATCAATTTCTTATCATTAATATTGTTTTACAAGCCAAATGAGTGTCCATGCGGATTCCTGACAGGAAAATCAAGCCGAGAGCATGAGTGAAATTTAGAGGTCGACTGATTGAGGGGCCCTGCCGATTAATTGACACCGATAACTGATTGCTGGAACTTCTGGTTATCCAAACTGATCGTTCCCAGTTGTGTCCATTGTGGGAGCGGCTGAGAAGGTTCCGCTGTCATTACAGTATGAGAGCGACCTCTAGAGGCAGAATTTAAATCTACTTATTTTGTTGTATTATTTGAAGTGTTTTTTTATTATTATTATTCATTTTGGATGCATCTTATTTTCATATTTATTAATAGTCAATATATATTAATTTCATTGTTTTTTAAAGTACAGTACATTTTCATGGTACAGCCAGTACTGTTTATTTTTGTAATGTAGTTCAGCAATATTTTACTCTGAACTTTATATTTTCATTCAATATCACTTTTTAAACTTATTTGGTATATTTTTGAGCGAGAACACAAAATGTGAATATATTACACAAAATAAGCAAAGGTTGGAAGGTCCGTATGACTAATTATTTACAGTTGATTATGTGTGTGTGTGTGTGTGTGTGTGTGTGTGTGTGCGCGCGCGCGCACGCACAATCCCTGGCTCATGCTGGATTACTGAATCATTCATAGTGGCCTAGAATGCAAAGCCCACACCCTCCAGTCACGTGACTGACAGGGGGGAAAAAAAAATCTAGGAAACAGAATGGGGAGGTTAAAATGAAAGGAATGAGAGGAAAAATGATGGGAGAGGGCTGAGGAAACAGACAGCATAAGTTTTATGGCCTTGGCATAGTAAAAAAAGGGAAGTGTAGTGTTGAGAGTTAGGAAAAAAAATGACTGAGCAAGGCAC
>JAFFST010048545.1:341375-352894 GCA_022414735.1 Noturus placidus
CCCCCCCCCCCCCCCCCCCACCCGCCGCTTTTAAACAGCTCATGAATGCCTATGTGCAATTCTCTTTGGCAGCAATTTGGAGGTGGCAATTAATGGTGGGTTCATTATTATTCTTAACAAGAACCACAACAAAAACCACAAAACATTACAATGACAAACTCGCTTATCTGAAACCAAATCTTCCGCCATCAACTTGTCAGTCAGCTCGCCTCACTTTCGTCACGTGATAAATGAAGTCTGACTCCTGTTGATCTGTGCTGCGACTCGGACTCATTTGGCTAATGCTCAATAGAGCAGACTCGTTCAGTTTTTAATTGTAACATATGTTATCACACTCAAAAAACAATGTTGTATGCTGCGCCTACATCGAACTCATGTTGGGTGTGTGTGGACAGCACCTACCACACGTTTTACAACTAATCGCTAATCGTGCACAGTTTTAGTGATTATTAAATGAGACAGCAGTACTAACGGTTGGGGAATTTTATTGTGGTTTATCGTGAAACCGGTAACCGTTTCATCCCTAGCTCATACTAACTAGGACAGGTAAGGTCATTGTTATGGTTGTGTTCATCGAGTTTATAATTCAATCTGGATATCAGACCAGATTCTAAACCAGTGCACATTTCATTTCATGTTGGCCATTCAGCTAAAATTGTGTCATTAAGCATTGCATTCGCAACTATAGAAACATTAATGTATCTCGCTGATATAAATGTTATTATCCAAGTGCAGTCTTAGTAATAAAGTAATAAAGAACCAAGAGTGTAGGACACAAGACTAAACTCAAAGCTAATTGCAATTTAAAAGGTGAAAAAAAAAATCAAGCACTGAGGGACATGATGAATTGGATCTGAATTGCAAGGGCTGGCCATTATCATGATAGAGCCATTCTCCAAGCTTCAGACCTTATCAATTAATAAAATAAAATTAATCTATTCCACATCCTTCCCTCCAGTCCACTCCACTTCTGAGTCACACCAAGAATACATCATCCTTATCCCCTATTTACAGAGCCCTTCAGGCAGCCTCAATTAAAAAAGGTTGTAATAAACGTATACAACAGGTTCTTTGTAGGACAAGACCACGTGAGATCATTTCGCACTTGCTCTTGAGCTGAGTTCGGCTCATCAACCAGCAACTTAAGTCTCTGAATTATTTTTATCTCCCTGCTAATTAATCAATGCAATGGTCCGTGGGGAAGATGATAATGATAGTCAAATCGTGGTTTGATCATGGAAACAAGACAGAACTCTTACACAGTGCATCACGAAACTAGCAATTGATCGAATGGGAAGGTGTAATTTGTCATTATTCAGGCTGCCATGGATCAGTCAAAATGAAATTACAGTACAGGACTTTTTGAACAAAACCTCTTGTTCCAGACAGAAAGCCAGTTCAAATACTGAAATCAGTAACCAGGTATTTATGTTTCATCATCGATACTCAGCGAAGAAACATTGTGTAAAAATATTGCCAGGACTACTTTTTTCAGCACCAAGAAATGCAATACCAGACATGACAGCATTGTTTGAACCCACTGATTGATGAACCAAAGTGAGACATCCTTCACAACAGATTGATACACGGAGATATAATATAGGTCAAAGAAAACATTAAGGCCATCACTCACTGTCCCAGCTTACAATCCTGATAAAAAAGTGACAAGGAATATCCTCTGCCGAGAACTGAAGGTCTGTTATGCTATATCATGACATTCAGCTGCTGAAAACCCTCAAAACGACAAAGCTATATTAATATTCATTACAGCACAGTGCTGTGGAATTCTCAAATCTGATTGGTCAGAAATTGTTTTATTTTCTAAAACAGCAGCTTTATTATTTCTTGATAAAAAAAAAAAAGAAAACCTTCTGCCTTTGGCTTATGTAACATTCAAAGATATGACCTACCCAGAACAGTATAAAATAAAAAAAAATAAAAAAAAAAGGAAGAAAAATAAAATAAACGAAAGAACTTCTACTGCAAAGGCACTGGGTCATTTTCACACATGCATAACGCTCAAGTAAACTCATTAATAGTCGTCGGAGTAGTACAAAATACCTTCGGGCTCATACTACTGTTCAGATTAAATACTTATTATAAAGTTATAAGCTAATAGCCATTCTTACAAGCAAATCAACTTCAGAAGACTTCAAAACATTTCTCAGACCATCACTGCCGCAGGCATATTTTGAATGTTTTCTCGCTCTTGATCAAGCGACCTAGCCGAGACATCCAAAACAAACGTTTCTTTCTATTCTTATCAATGTTAGGTCAGCAATTATTTGTTCCAGTCCTAGTGCACTGCGAGGAATATTTCAGACACCAAAGATAAGAGAATCTCAGCACAACGTGCCACTGGTTCAATTTGTTGCCTTGAGGTGTAATGACAAGCAAAGTGGGAGTGAAGGCAGACTAATCTCTGAGAGGCAAAAAGAGGAGACAGCCATTTCTCAGCTCTTCCTGAGTACTGTCTGAGTGTGTCTGCACTCTGCCATTTTCAATGACTCCTTAATGGAATATTTTCCACTGCAGGAATGTCACAGTCAGGGGTACGTTTGTGTCTACAGTTAATTAGAGATGCATTTTGAGACTTGATTGCTAAAAAACATGATTATAATTTTCCTATTATCCTTCTGAGAGCACCGCCCATAACTAAATGCAGACTTACAAATCACACTGTGGAATGTTCACAATACAGGGCATGCAAGCCTGAAAAATCTCTCACCTCCAAGCCTTACTGCAGACTCCGATAGCAGGCTATCAGGCACCTAGTCAAAAGCAATCGAGCACTTTTTCCGCACCATCACACCACTGGTTTAGATGTCAACTATAGTTGAAAAGAGCCATCTCAAGCTCATCCAATGTCAATTTTAGATTCGGGTGGTATGGTAAGGAAGGGATCAGTAGACCGTAATGGAAAAATCAGACCACGAACACAAATGAAACCAATGATGCAAACACACATCTTATAACATTACTGCGCAAATACAGTGCAATCTAGAAGGCCAAGACTAAACTGGTCCCGCATTAATACAATAACAATTTTCCATGCACGCCTGCTGCCCAAAGGGGTGGTGGTTCGAATCCCGGCCCGGGTGATCCCATGCCGAAGTGTCCTTGGGAAAGACACTGAACCCTAAGTTGCCCCCGATGGCAAGCTAGCACCTTGCATGGCAGCTCTGCTACCATTGGTGTGTACCATGAGTGTGCCAAGTCGCATTGGATAAAAGCGTCTGCTAAATGAATAAATGTAATGTAATGTAAAATGATTTCACTGCAATATCATGATGCACATCTGCTATAGTTTCTGTAACTCTCAAGACTCCCTACATGATCTAGATGATCAGTCTACCTACAAAAAAAACTGAGGTTTCTAATAACTGCTTGTGATTGCAACCCATCTTCTGCTTATCATAAGACTACCCATTTACCACATTGCTATACACATCCTCAAACACATTTTGTATTTAAAAAAAAAATCTGTATGACTGTACATTCATTATAATTATCAAAATCCATCCATCCAATTCCACTTTAGTAACGAACAACCGTTATTACTCTTATGCAGACGTCAGTCAAATATGAAGCTTGTGGGTGAAATAAAGGCCATGGTCATTAACAAGGGGGCATGTTGGGAGCGGCGAGTCTGCTTGTAGTGTTCATTTGTTCATCTTCAGCAACTGCTTTCTGCTGGTCAGGGACAGCGTTACTAATTTGTTCATATTTTGGGACATAGGAGCTGCTCTGGCAAGTGTACACAAAAATACTAACTGCAGAAGTAGAATGGACTAGACAAAATTTATTCGGGAGTGGTATTCTATGGGAAGAAGAAATTAAAAACACCAGTCCAGCTCCCTTGAGGTCACACCCATCTGTGGCCAGGAGTCCAAGGAGCAAACGTGGTTTCAGTCTCTGTGTGGGAAAGATGGCATACACTCTCTCTCTCTCCACTGTCAATCACAGAGACACTAGCCAATCATGGGAATCTTTGGGCTCATGTATGCGGAAAAGGGCAGATAGCAATTTCTTTCAAATTTGTTGAGCTGCCAAGTGACGCAGAATGGGCAGCAATTCATGCTTGGCTGGTTTCACATGTCTTGAAAAAAGAATGTATTTTATTTTGAAGGGTGGCTATATTTCTAAAAAAAAAAAAAAAAAACACCACAGACATAAAACATCAGTAGGAAAAAGATGAGACGTTTTTATGAATCTATTCTGTTCCAAAAATGTGACAAAATACAGTCAAAAGTTAATTCAATTTAAATTTACTTGTATAGCCCTTATTAAAAATGAACACTGTTTCCTAATGAGCAAGCCAGAGGTGACTGTGGCAAGAAAAACTCCGACAACATGAGGAAGAAACATTGAAAGGAACCAGACTCCAATGGAAACCCCTCCTCATGTGGGTGACAGCAGATCGTGTAATTATAAATCATTTCACTTCTATAACTAGATAGTCAAGGAACAATTGTGTAAGCAGGAACTTGAGCTTATGAAATTAAGGATGGTTAATACTTTTATTATCTGTTCTTGCATCAGAAATAGTTACTATTAAAAGTACAAAGCTATAGAATTTCAGCTTTCATAGTAGCTGCTAGTTTATTCAATTTAAATCCAAACCAGTTATTCTGTAAATCCTAATACAATACCTGGCCATTAAGTGTTTTAATTATTAAAAAAAAAAAAAGAAGCTCTAAAGTTCTAATAAAGACCTGGAGCTGAATTCTACTAAATAATCAATGCAGTCAGAGGAATGTTTAAAAAGGCAGCGTCGACCTTGCTCGAGAGGCTAGATGGGGGAAGCCGAGCTCTTCTGCTGTTGTGCAGTTAGCGGGAAGTGGGGGATGTCCTGAGGCAAGCCATGGGCTATTAATAAAGCATTGGTGGGTATATAATGGGGAATCCCTGCATTAATGCTCACTTCTCTCTTGCTCTAATGGAGTCACTGCCTAAGATTAGAGTGGCATTAAAAAGAGAATTTTAGAGAAGTTTAGATCCATCAGCACAGCATGTCTTTTAATCTTCACATACCATTAAATCTTTCCACCCTGACAGTCGCTTGCAAAAGTGGCTGTGTTCTAGAGCAAAAACATTTTTCCCCCGTCAAAACACAAAGGTCCGGAATGCTTCCAGGTTTCAGTCAGGAATGTTTCAATCTTCAAAATACAATACTTTGATGTAGTCAAGGACGATGGTACATTGTTTGGCATGTTCTGTTCTACAAAACATTGAATGAGTGTGTTTGTGCATGTGTATGTATTCTCACCTAGTGCAGCCTCACCTAATAGGCATGCAAGAGCCCAATTCCAAGGATTCCACTCTTTTTTTCCTGCCAGATTGCATTCTGACCTAGCCGAAGTGAAGCACAGTGAGGAATACCATTACGAACATATTCTCCCCTTTTCTGTTACACAGCTGTAACACAACTAACTCCGAATGGATGGATATAGGAAACATGTCGAGGGGGGGAAACACTAGAAAACTTTCCACTCGCCAGTTAGCTCTTTCATTCCTTTTTTTTCCCCCTGTTTCTGTCCCTCCTCCCCTGTGCCCAGACACACCCAGAAGACCGTGTGGGTTGTAACTCCATTTAGAAACTACTCTATGCTGTAGGCTGCGAAATGACAGAGTAGACTCAAGAAAGAGGCAGAACACCAATGGAATGAAAAAAAATATATATATATATAACACATACTATGTAGAAACTGTCATGCACAGATGAGACTAACTATGACTCTGAACATAGTTAGGTAGTTATATTGAACTATAGGTGCATGAATGTTAATAAAACCAGCAATTGTTACAGTTATATACATAGGTAACCACCATATGGGGAAAAAGTGATCCAGTCTGACATCTAGACTCATTAAACAAAACCGGAAAGCCAGAAACCAACATAAAGGCACGAACCAGCAGCAAAACAGACAAAGTGTATGGATTCCACCAACACCATCAATTCAAGACAAACTTTCATTTTAATTACTCAATGGAAAGCACAAATAATGAACACTGACTAACACTTCCAAATCCCACCAGTCAACAAACATGCTAAAATGTATCACATTAGCCAAATTCCAGTGTCTTTCGCTCTTCTAAGCATGCTCCATGCTCGCCTGTGTGGTGCCTCCTGAAGCTTTAAAGCAATCTGCACTGATGTATGGGAGTATATGTGCGAGTCCAGCATTCAATTAGTGCATTGAGATCACGAGCAGTGGAGCCACTCACCGTGGGATCTGGGAACTTTGATTAACCGGTAAGGTTAATCAGTAAATTATAGCTGTGATTACCACAGCAGAGAACCAAGCCTTCTTCTAAAATGAACTTTATGTGAACAAATCTCAGACTTCAAAGGTTGCATCAGTCACTACAAACAAGCCATGGTTTTGGCAAATATTTGCATATCAAGATAAGACATCTTATTGCCTTACTCAGCCCAGATTCAGCCTTTCTTAAGCTTCTAAAGGGAAGGAATCTCTGAAGATGTAATCATCTCATGACACAGAAGGACACCATGTTCATTCAATGAGAGACGGACATGTGTAGAGATTTAAAATTGGGTCAAAGGACTTGGGTCTTCACATGATCTGGTATAGAAGTGTCCTAATATATTATGCAAAAGGTGTCCCAATACTTTTGCTTACATCATTCCAGAACTTTATGCAATGTGTCCTAATACTCTACTCAGTGTCCAAATATGTTCGGTGCCCAAACACATTTTTATACAAACCTGTCCCAATATTTCACAAAGACCTTTCTTTAATGCCCCATAATGTACAACAAGTGTTCAAATTCTCTACTCAGAGAGCCCCATTATGTAAAGTGTCCTCGTACTTTTAGCATAATGTACACCAATACTGCACACAAAGTGTACCATACATGATGTAGTGTCAAAATAGTTTCATCTAGATGAACCTTGGGAGAATATCTGACTAGGCTAATAATAATAATGTAATGATAATGTAATGAGAATAATAAAACTCAATAATAATAATAATGAGAATAATAGAACAAAATAAAAGAGGCGATGTTAAAGCATGTCTAATAGATGCGTTTTCGCAACAGCAAAACTTCAACCATGTGTTAAGCATATAATGCACCGTGTATATTTATAGAAGTAAACAATACACAAATACTAGGGTGCAAACTGAACAAATTCAATTGAAAAGCCGATAGATAGATAGATAGATAGATAGATAGACAGACAGACAGACAGACAGACAGACAGACAGACACTTTATTGATCCCCCAGGGGGAAATTCGAGAAACTAAAGACAGAGACAAATTACTATACATACAAAAAATATAGAATTATATAGCGCATATACAGTGCATCATTACAGTCTACTTTAATCACTTGGACCTACAATAATTATGTTTATTAAATTATGCTGTAATCATACTACTAAATGTTAAATAATTTGGCATGCATATTACACTGCTCATTTTAAATATTCAGTACCTGATTACTAATTACTGCTAAACTATTTGTTCATCACTAACAAATACTACGTAAAATATTTACGTTACTAGCTATTAACAAGCTAAAAAGTCTGGCCCTCATATTTCACACTGGCAGCTTAATCCAGCACATTTATTCAGGTAGTCTCAGCTTCCATCAGCAACCTAACAACAGTCAGACGAGCCCATGCAAATTCACAGAGTCAGCCAGACTCGCATTGCTTAGCTCACGTATTCTCTGTCCCTTTGTCCTAAAGTGTTGCTTTGGCTGCCTTATCGGAGTTCTCATCACCCAGAGCAACAATGGATATTGCAATGCTAACTTTCGTAAATGTCATCCTCTGTAATCATCAGTCTACTTGAGGGTATTCGGAGGAAAACAGACAGTCCAAACAAACAGGGATCCGTGGGTTACAGCCTTGAGCTGAAGGGCAGCTGGAGCGCCGACTCTGCCTTTTATACAACAGCCTATTAGACGGTAACTGTAGCTTTTCAAAAACATTTCATAGGAAACAAGACGGATGGTCAGGTGTGTGTGGGGGGGAATCCAAAGATGCTGAACTATTCCTTCCAACCCTAATGGTAGTGCTCCTTTCCCTACCACAACCCGACACATCCATACAGAGAGAAACACAAAGTGTTGGTGGAAGAAAGAGTGTTAAGCAGCTCTGAAGATGCAAAGCAGAAAATCAAGAGATGTGTTATCCTCACTATCTTAGCTGTTACATTATCACCTACAGCATTAAGTCAAATGAGGACAGATTTGGTTCCAAGCATTAAAATATTCTTCTGCAAATGTTATATTTTAAAGCTGGCTTCAAAGGAAACGGTGAACATCTCATTTCAATATGTGTGACGGAAAAAAAAAAGATCTGAGTGACAGGGACTGCAGTGTGGACGCTGGAGGAAAAAGAAAAGAAGAAAGAAAAAAAAAAAAAAACAATGGCCTGTGGCATGTGTGACAGCATCAAGAGTAGAACCCTTATGATCATGACCAGGCCCTTCTGGTGTCATTAATACTTCAAATAAGTCACAGGAAGCGGTCAAGCAACCATTTCTTCAGCCATACACAGGATCCTGCCAGGGAGTAGTGACTGCTCTTCCTCAGATTCACACAGAGGCATTTTATTCCACTGTAAATAAATGTAGGGTAAGGAACAGAAAAATGTTCATATGTAGTGGAATTACAGCATGATACAATTCCACAAACTCGGTGGAAACTTTGCTACGGCGCAGACGGCCTAAAAGGAAACATTTGACTAAGATTCAGGTGACTGTTGCTGAAATGTTTTTCTTCTTTCCTCAAGTGTCACAAGACACTTGCAGATGTGGTGAAAACACACTTAACCACTTAAGCTTGTGGAACGTTAAGCATTCGGGAACCATAACAGTGCTCTTCTAACCAAGCGAACAGAGTTTCTCTAAAACGGCCCTCAGTCAACTCGTGGTATTCAATGCAGCGATTCTTCTCTGGTGTTGCGCATATTGTAGCTCAATTTACCCTCGGTGGTTATGTCACATGCAGAACCACAATAGCAGCTGGCCTTAATTCAGAAGTGGAAAATCAGCGAGAGGGAGTCTCCAACAAAGAGCCCTTCTTGCGCGGTTTTCTGGCACTGAGCTGCAGTCACATGCTGCTGTCTTGCTTATGGCCTCTCTCCCCAAATCGGAGCTCTTATCTGTAGCAACTCGTTGGGGAAAGTGCAAGCTTATAAAATGAGTCTGGGTGTGATGTACATCTTCAATTTACTCTTAAGAATGTAAAAGGAGTGTGAAATGGGGAGGGGAAAGAGAAAAAAAAAAAAAAGAATATGGTTATTTCCACATGTGACAAAAGAACTGTTTTGGGTGTAACTTCCTGCATGTGACATAACCACCGAGGGTAAATTGAGCTACAATATGCGCAACACCAGAGAAGAATCGCTGCATTGAATACCACGAGTTGACTGAGGGCCGTTTTAGAGAAACTCTGTTCGCTTGGTTAGAAGAGCACTGTTATGGTTCCCGAATGCTTAACGTTCCACAAGCTTAAGTGGTTATTAGGGCGGCTGTGGCTCAGTCGGTAGAGCGGGTTGTCCACTAATCCTCCAACCGTGGGGTTGGTGGTTCGAATCCCGGCCCGGGTGATCCCATGCCGAAGTGTCCTTGGGCAAGACACTGAACCCTAAGTTGCCTCCGATGGCAAGTTAGCGCCTTGCATGGCAGCTCTGCTACCATCGGTGTGTGAGTGTGTGTGTGAATGGGTGAATGAGACACAGTGTAAAGCGCTTTGGATCCAAGTGCTTTGGATAAAAAAGCGCTATATAAGTGCGCCATTTACCATTTTTTATTTATTCCTCAAAACAGTGCAAGGACAAGAAAGATTTAGAAAGATAGTTGCAGCACCCTAACCATGTTCTGTGAATAGAAGTGAAAAAGATGCACATCCTTGTGGTCCGATAAGTGTAAAATCCATACCTTATTGGCTGTGTCAAAACAAATATGAGCTTGGGGAGCTGCTGAATCCAATTCGGCTGTTGGAAGGCAGAAAAAAAATAACATCCCAAGCGTTTCTAAGCTTCAGGCCTGTGGTGAAAATGTCCATGAGCACGACCACTCAATGTGCAAGAACCACACCCAGCCGAAGGGAAAATGAATCAGCTAAAATTCCGGGCCTACTGTCTTTGTGCTGTTTGTGAGTAATATGAGGGGAAAGTGTTAACTCTGATGCATTTATCATTCGCTCAGATCTTCAAACAGATGACAAGGCAGAGCTGAGTGTGAGGTATCAGAGTGCAAAGTTTTATATTAGAGGCATTTGGGGGGGGGGGGGGGGGGGTATGGGTTCCACAGAGAAGCCCAAGTCAAATCAGCCATCCATCCCTGAAAAGTGATTGGAATGGAGACAAACACCTCGGCCCACTGAGGCAGAATACATTGGAGGAGTACGCACAACCCTCACCGACAATGCAGCCCAGGAAACGAGGCCCAGGAATTGAGTGCACCCCAACAGGAGGAATAGCACCCAAGAGTTTCCCAATAGGCATTGGCATTCCCAGCAGCTAAATTAGCACCGTGCTTCTGACTGACACACAAGCTACAGATGATCACAACTGGCCAAGACCGGTGGGCAGAGAACAAGAGAAATAAAAATGAACGGAAAATAGTTAGTCAGATTGGTCTGATGAGATGAAGAACAGAAAGCGACACAGCTTTTTTTAAAGTGCACTGAAAGCATTAATTATGAGGAAGTCACTAAAATTTCCATCCTGAGACTTTTAACTATCACAAAAAAGAGCCATTTTCTGTACAGTTCAGCGGAAAAGCAGTCGTCGGCAAGCAATATAAACAAAGCTCAGGATCAAAAAACAGGACCAAATTAGCTGTAATTAAAACAAAGCTCTATTTTGCAGGATTCTTAAATAGCAATATGACAGTATCAGACACAAAGACTAATCCCTTAAACTCCACCTTTTCAATCTCATCTCTATCAGTTCCGCACAAAGGCACCTGCTGGCTTTCATCCCTCAGTTCGAGGAAGCAGATTGCATCTCTGCTCCGCGCAAGAGGCTGATTAAGTTGAGCTAAATCAAGGCATCGCTCAACACATTGGTGTTTGGCACCACCTAATCATACTGCACCAGTACAGGACGGAGAAGGTGGATTCTTCCTGAAAGAACAAGAATCATTTATGGTCATCATTGTTCAGGTCCCTTTGATCACCTCATGGCTGTCACTGAACATTTTATTCCCTCCATGAACTGCCTGGTTGAAATCGAGGCTGTAAATGACCCAACATTCTGTTTTAAAAGTAAGCAGAAAGACCTGAAGCATCTTAAATTTGCCTTAAACCACAGCACTGTTGAATTCGATGATTCTGATTGGTGAGAGGGTGTGAAATAATTAATTAATTAATTCACACCCTCTCACCAATCAGAATCGTCGAATTCAGGGTGATGAGCTGTGTTGCTTTTACGCCAAACATAACGTTTTGCATTGTTGCCAAAACGTTCGATTCTGGTTTCATCTGACCAGAGCACCTTCTTCCACATGTTTGGTGTGTCTCCCAGGTGGCTTGT
>JAFFST010048545.1:353317-363565 GCA_022414735.1 Noturus placidus
GCCCAATTTTTCAGTTTTTTATTTGTTGAAAAAGTTTGAAATATCCAATAAATGTCGTTCCACTTCATGATTGTGTCCCACCTGTTGTTGATTCTTCACAAAAAATTACAGTTTTATATCTTTATGTTTGAGGCCTGAAATGTGGCAAAAGGTCGAACAGTTCAAGGGGGCCGAATACTTTCACAAGGCACTGTATACACACACACACACACACACAATATACATATACACAGACACACAGAGGGCTGCAACTAGCTATTATTTTGATAACTGATTAATATTTTGATTATTACTTCAGTTAATTGGATTAAAAGACCAGTTTTATTTTGTTTTTAAAACAAAAAACAAACAAAAAGATCTTTACACATTCTTCCCAATATTGTTCTTCAAGCATGGTGCGAATTGAAGGCTTTGGAAAAAAAAATTATAAAGTATATCTATGTGGGCTATACTATACATTGTGCAAAGGATTTTTCTTTTAATATTATATTTTGAAAACAAAAAAACAACCGATTGTCCACAAGCTTTAAAGCAGAATTTAAAATCACTATATTAAAAATGATAACAAATAAATAAATAAAAATCTAAACAAAAGCAAAAACTAAGTGTTAACTGGTAAGAGGTTGGATGTTCTGCAGTAACACACATTTACTCATCTGAACACAGTAACATGTTACTTTATTCTGTAAATATATGACACTTCTTACATTTATATACAATTACATGTTCTAACCCCATTACAGTTACTGCTCTCATAAAAACACAATTACTTGTTTCTAAATATCGCTAAATATAGCATCAAACAACATATTTGATCAAAAATTAATATTTTAGTCAGAGTTATAGCGCTTCCTTTCTACTGCGCGATGTTGGACACACATGCGTGGACTCGCACTCATTCAGTGATGTTTAATGGAGACTCATTCTCTGTCAGGATGAGTCTTTATGTAAAATGGAAATACAGGTGTGAATTTCTAACATTTACAGAAAACGCTATAAATGTCATTTCTGCGCTGAAGAAAACATGTCTGGAACACATTAAACAGCACACGCATCCGACACAACAAGCCACGTTAATACACTTACGAGTTTGTTTGAAGTGCTTAATATAAAACACTTATGTTTTGGATGACCTGGATCGTGCAATTTTCCCACAGCAGCTCACTCTCAGACCACTGCAGTTTTTCGGATGTGTTTTATTCATAGAAATGTGTTTTTCTCCATTGTGAAGTCACGTCACTGACGGGGTTATCCACAGTGCCGTCACAGACCCAACTAATCCATAATGAAATTCCTTGTCGATTATTTTAATTATCGGTTAGCTGTTCCAGCCCTAGATGTAAATAAATTTATCGCCGGAGTGGGGAGAGGGTTAGGGTGGTTAGGAAACCTTGGTAGGGAAATTGGTTCAGCCCATCAGTTTGTATGTTGATTGCACTATAGCTGATCAATATGTGCAGGTCCCACATGACTCTCTGACCATCTCCGAGAGCCTTTATAGTCAAACTCTAAGAGGATATGTATCGATTAACACTTCAAACTATAACAATTCATCGGCAGCTGAACCATTTCAAATTAAACTTAATCTGTTCTTTCATCTTAATAAAAAAAAATTTTAAAAAGCACTTACATAAGTATTCACAGCCTTTTCCATGACACTCAAAATTGAGCTCAGGTGCATCCTGTTTCCACTGATCATCCTTGAGTTGTTTCTTGGCACAAACCAAGCCATGAAGTCCAAGGAATTGTCTGGAGACCTCTGAGACAGGATTGTATCGAGGCACAGATCTGGGGAAAGGTAAAGAAACATTTCTGCAGCATTGAAGGTCCCAATGAGCACAGTGGCCTCCATCATCCGTAAATGGAAGAAGTCTGGAACCACCAGGACTCTTCCTAGAGCTGGCAGCCCGGCAAAACTGAGCAATCAGGGGTGAAGGGTCTTAGTCAGGGAGGTGACCAAAAACCTGATGGTCACTGACAGAGCTCCAGCACATCTCCATGGAGAGAGGAGAACCTTCCAGAAGAACAACCATCTCTGCAGCACTCCACCAATCAGGCCTGTATGGTTATGGTTGAGATGCCAGACGGAAGCCACTCCTCAGTAAAAGGCACATGACAGCCCACCTGGAGTTTGCCAAAAGGCACCTGAGGACTCTCAGACCAAAGACTGAACAAAGATTGAACTCTTTGGCCTGAATGGCAAGCGTCATGTCTGGAGGAAACCAGGCACCACTCGTCCCCTGACCAATATCATCCCTACAGTGAAGCATGATGGTGGAAGCATCATGCTGCGGGGATGTTTTTGAGCAGCAGGAACTGGGAGACTATTCAGGATCGAGGAAAAGATGAATGCAGCCATGTACAGAGACATCCTTGATGAAAACCTGCTCCAGAGTGCTCTGGACCTCAGACTTTGAGACAAAGGTTCATCTTCCAACAGGACAACGACCCTAAGCACACAGCCAAGATAACAAAAGGAGTGGCTACAGGACAACTCTGTGAATGTCCTTGAGTGGCCCTGCCAGAGCCCAGACGTGAACCCGATTGAACATCTCTGGAGAGATCTGAAAATGGCTGTGCACCGACGCTCCCCATACAACCTGATGGAGCTTGAGAGGTCCTGCAAAGAAGAATGGGAGAAACTTCCCAAAAATAGGTGTGCCAAGCTTCTAGCATCATACTCAAAAAGACTTGAAGCTGTAATTGGTGCCAAAGGTGCTTCAACAAAGTATTGAGCAAAGGCTGTGAATACTTATGTACATGTGCTTTTTTGTTTTTTATTTTTAAAAAATTTGCAAAGATTTCAAACAAACTTCTTTCACATTGTCAGTACGGGGTATTGTTTGTATCATTTTGAGGAAAATAATGAATTTAATCCATTTTGGAATAATAACATAAAATGTGGAAAAAGTGAAGTGCTGTGAATACTTTCCGGATGCACTATATGTACCATCACAATAATTGTTTGGTATGTTTATTCTCCCCCTAAGGTTCTTAAGTATTAGGACCATAGACGATGGCACAGATATACTTTGTGCTCATTACATTTATTATTTCCGAGATGCCTTTCCATCATCCTGTTTGAAATGACTGTCTGGATGCACAGAGCAAATCGATATTCACATGACTCATGGTCTCAGATGGCCACCGCCCTAAACTAACACAGCCACCTGCCATGGCTTTGGAATTTCTTATCTTCTCACAAACAAATGCTGTCACAGAATAAAAATAAATAAATCAATGTTAAAAAATAAATAAATAAATAAAGAACAAAAAAAAAAAAACAACAAAAAAATACTTTGCTTTTGCAAAAGAATACCATACAGAAAGGCAAACAGGATTCATCTGTGCTCTTCACCAATTAAAGACAGGTTCCAGTAAAATAAAGACTGTAGACAAATTAAAGTATGAACCAACACACAGAGCATTAGTAAGGTGTTGGGCCACCATGAGCAACGATGAACAGCTTCATTGGACCATGGCATGGATTCTACAATTCTCTGGAACAGTACTGGGGAAATGAACAATTCTTTCAAACAATATTGCCTCAGAATATATTATGATTACGGTGGTGCAGAGAGAGAACAAACATGACACTACAAAATCTCCTGTAGGCACGGAACTGTTTTGAGATCTGGTGACTGAAGGTCACACCATACGATTTACATCATTTACATACTCATCAAAAAATTCAGTGAGCCCTTGTGCCCTGTGGGGGAGGGCTCATCCTGGAAGAGACCACTCCCATCAGGATTTAAATGTTTCATAACAGGATAGAGGTGATCAGACAGAAGAATTTTGTATCGATTTTTCCCTCTTCGAGGACACATTTTCTCTTTAATTTGTTGCTCATATGAACATATTTTAAGCCAAAATGTTGCAAAGTAGCACATCCTCTGAAATGGATAACTACTTGGCATCTTGGGTGTTGTTTTTTGTTTTGTAAAATGGTAAATAGCGCACTTGTATAGCTTTTATCCAAAGCGCTTTACACTGTGTCTCATTTACCCATTCACACACACACACCAATGGTAGCAGAGCTGCCATGCAAGGCGCTAACTTGCCATCGGGAGAAACTTGGGGTTCAGTGTCTTGCCCAAGGACACTCCGGTATGTGGAGTCATCCGGGCCGGGATTCAAACCATCAACCCTACGATTAGTGGCCAACCCGCTCTAGCGACAGCCACAGCTGCCCCTTGTTTTGTTTGACTATGCTAGTTGCCATGTCCACATATGCTACCAAAAATGGCTAAATACCTGTAGCGACCTACTCCTACAGCATTTGTAATTGCTGCTGTGTGAGAAGATCTGTCCAGTAGTGAAACTCCTATTCATTGAGTTCAGTTTATTCTTTTTGGGGCAGTGTAGGTGTGCTAGCATATTCATTATAGTGGTTGTATATGGAAAGGGCGTGTAAGACAAACAGTCTTTGTCATCACATGCTTAACTTTGAGCTGAGGGGACTGAACCCGACTTTCCGAGAAGGAATTCCATGGTGATGGTGTGTTTTTCCACAGTCAGAAGTCTTAGCTTTAGTTTTCACAGTAACTTCACAATGACTAGTTATCCTCTGGAGTCATGAAACCTCCAGTTAGTGTTTATGTTCTAATGAACAAAGCTAAAAATGCAGAAAGAAATGCCTTTTATAAAAATAATAAATAATAAAAAAAGCAAGCTACTTTTTCTACTTACGGTAGTTTAATCTCCCCAAGGAGTATCAATCCTTTTTTAATGAAACACAATCATCAAAGATTGCCTTTAAGCATCACTGCGATACAGGCTGAAGTAATACGACAAATTTTATTTATTATTTTATAAAATTGTATTGTTCTATAAATAATGTTTGAAGTAGGTATGGCCATGCATTCATTTTCTTGATGCAAGGTTTGGAATTTAAGCTGATACTAAAATCAATTTTAAATTCTACAAAATAAAACATTTATAAACAAAATCTTTTCAATATTTGAAATTTGAAATATTTGAAATATTTGAAATACTATGGAGTATATGAATGGCTCAGACAACATGCACAACAGAACAGAGATTGAGAATCATTAGGTGAAATGATTTTAATCCTTTAGAATAATACTTTGAGAAGCGTTTTGGTTGCTGAATTAACTTACTGTTCATTCCCTGTGTATTGAGTAATTCTTCATTAAAAAAAAACAGCATTTGTGAACTGAATTTTATATAGATATATATATTTTTTTTTTATTATTATTTATTTGTAGTACTTTAAAACAAATGCTGGTGTTATTGCAGGAAAATCTGAAGAGAACTCTGGTTAAATGGGACATTGGTGAGTAGTGCAGTCTTCAGCCTTCCCATCACATGTGTGGGAATGATGAGCTCTAAGCCCTCTCCAAGCAAGTGCACTCCACAGAGGATTGAAAAGCTCTCTGTGAAAGTTCTTACCTCCAACATTCCTCCCCCCTCTCTCATCTCTCATTCTCCAAACTACCCTTGCAAAGCGAACTGGCTCTACTTGACGTGATGAGCAAAACCGCCCGATGCAGCCCCTCCCATTCAGGATCACCTTCACTCTACATTTTCATTTTCTTCACCCCTTCCTCCTGTAGATCAAAAATTGGACCTGCCGATTGACTCAAACTTCCAACAGCTGGAGAGCAGCAGGGATCATTATGTAAGCGTAATTGCTGCGTGGGCCTGACAAGCAGCATGATGACTCAAATCAAGTTCCCATGCAGCTCTGGCTAGAACATGTCCTTTTATGAAGGTTGTCTTCCTCAAATCCTAACCTTAACCAATAGAAGGCTCGGATCCGTCAGAAAAGAGCAGACAGTTATGATTTATTTTCTATAACAGCATGACTCCGACAGTAGGCAAATCATGCGGTTTATATTAATGCACTCATTCGAATACATTATCGTTTCTATAGCAACGACTTACACAAGGAATTGTATAATAACAGTAACTCGCATCAGGCATCGATCGCAGCTTTGCTTACATACCGAAAGAGGGGAGGGGCTACCAGAAGCTGACTGGCTCAAATTTGCTCAAAATAAAATAGTAAATAAAACAGATGTTTTAAAAAAGTGTGACATTGCCAAATTCATTTTCATTGACTCTGGGTATCCTACAAAGGTTAGAGGAGTCGCGATACATGCGTTTGATATCATGAGCCATCGCCTGGGAAACGGCTTGTATTTCCATTTAGTAAAAAAAACTTTAGTGTTCTATTTGAGATGATATTACCCTTCTAAATTCATGCACTAGATGGTAGAGTACATAGTGAGTAGTTTAAGTGCATAATACATCTTTGGGACACAACAGTTAAACAGATAAAACTGTGACTAACCTTTCCAACACAGGAAGTTTCTCAGTAAAGACGAGTTGCTGCATTTTCTTAACTTCAGAAGAAAGGAAATAAATGTTTGTAGCTGCTGTAACGCAAGTGATTAAAGGAACAATAAATGTAACTACAAAGAGATCAAAAATATAACGTGTCAAAATCTTAGCAAACTGCTGTAGTGTAAGAGGAATAAAATACATCAGGATGTGCTGTTACAGGAAAATAAATAAGTCCACCTTGTCCAGCGGTGTCCAATCTTATCCGGAAAGGGCCGGTGTGGGTGCAGGTTTTCATTCCAACCAAGCAGAAGCCACACCTGAGTCTATTGAAAGCCATGATCAACTGTTAAACCGGTGGAATCAGGTGTGGCTCCTGCTTGGTTGGAATGAAAACCTGCACCCACACCGGCCCTTTCCAGATAAGTTTGGACACCCCTGACCTAGTCTATTCTCCTATAACAGCACATCCCGAAGTGTTTGAGGTCACAAATAGGAGTTTTCTGAGATATTTCAAGTGTAGTCAATATATTTTATAATAAATTACTCGGATTGGAAGAAGCAGATTAGAGTTTAAGACCCAGCTTTTCTGTTTTAAATAACTCACTATGTACAGGAACGTGTAAGCCAGTCTAAATGACATGAAATATACTGTGAATCAGAGAAATGCCCTGAAGTATCATGATTTCAATTTCTGTCATGCTGCCAACCACCCAAGTGTGGCATTTCTTTCAGTTTTAGGGATCACTCTGTTGTTACAACTCATTTTCTATTGATCACTATTTTAACAACCTTTCTTTAATTTTAAATTTGCTTTTACTCACTTACTTCAGTTAGCACAGTCATTTTACAGACGTGCTTTAATGCTACATTAGTTATTGCGAGATGCATTCCACGTGCCAGAAAATATATTTACTGTTATTATTTTTCTAAAGTCATGCGTCTATAAACAGCATCAGTCCTGTGCCGCTGCAGACTGCCGTGTTTAGTAGATTTCAGCTCAGTGAGTGGGTGACCTTCACCCCGCCCCTATTCACCCTCTCAGTAGACACCAATGTGCTATACTTTGATTACATTCAAAGCAAGACTTGGAAGCTTGTCCTAAAGGCTCAAGGGGATCCCACATATACACCCACAAACAAAACACACTCACACTTATGTACTTGCATACATAAAAACACAATCCTTACAAATACTAAAAAAAGATCCATTTCAGACCAAATGACACAATTACATGGGCATCTTATCCTTAAAAAATTATTTCAAAACATTTTTCCAGTTGACAACCTAATAATATTCAATCAGACCTGCTTTAGTTTTTGCATTTTTTACATTCCAGAAAGATCAGAAAAATTCGTCAACATGCTAGCAGAATGTACCACGGTGCTGGGACGCAGAGCTGCGGCGAGGCAAAGCATTCCCCTATAATGCCTGTCTGACTTCCTGCGAAGATTCTTATTTAATCCTGATGAATAAAAACATGGTCGGTGTGAGCTATATGGAGTGGAGGATCTAAAAATAAAAGCATATTCCTTTTGCAGTATACAGAAAGCTGGTTTTCTTTTGGAGCTTAGTAAAGCAGTGTTTAGGTCAAGCTACTAGAGCACACTACCAACAATAGACAAAATAAAAGCTGTGTTCATTCTGAATTCTGGTTCCATCCCTAATACAGGAAATGGAAAAGGAGGAGAATGTAGTCCGTTTATCCCCTGCACACCTGGTAACAGCATGACTGTCAAAGCGTACTGTGTAAGGAACACACAAATAATAAATTCAGACCAACGAGTGGAAGCATCTGTCACAAGCAGGTCGCTGTCATCTCAGTGGACTCCACGCTCTCAAGAATCCTCCAAATGATCCTTTCCACCCGAATGAAAATGCAGCATGTGTTACAAAGCACTACAATGAACACAATTTCTTACAAATGCATTTCTGTACCTTCAGATAATCTCCAGGTGTGGCCATGCTCAGCTCATTACACTCTCCGGACTCTTTGCAGAGCTCAATTAGCATAAGCTAACATGTTGCATTATTAGAGAATAGGCAGGAGAGCGTGCCGAGAATCAGCTGAACTCATTAATCATTACACAGTCATCCATGACTTGGAAACAACGGTTAGCCTCTTGAAAGGTGCTAATATTCGCACTAACAGCAAAGCGGAATGCACAAAAGGGCAGAGGTGATGAAACGCACACAACACACCTGCTGACGTGCCGATATAAGCGTGCGGGTAAAGCGCTTCTCTGAACTGCTTTGTGGAAGATTACAGGACATTAAGTTTAAGTTAATAACGTGTAAGAGATCACATTTTCCAGGGTTTTCTCCAAGAAAATGTTTCGGTGGGGGGGGGAGGGGAAAAAAAACCCCAAAAATCCTGCCAATAGGAACACCAAAAATTTGCGTGTAGCTATTACAACTAAAATGTGCATTTCTTATGTAGTCTGCTGAGATGCATCTCTCAACCACTTCACTCCATGTGTATTCTAGCCACCTCAAGGTCCACGAAAGATTCAATTCGGCGCAGTCTCGTAAGTGCATCTGGTCGCATTCTGTGTGTGACACAGACCCATTTATGGATTGCAGGCACAGTGCAGATTCGTGCTCACCCGGCTCAAGCCTCATAATTCCTGGACTCCATCTACTTTGGGTGGGGAGGGAGCAGAAGACAGCACTCTCCCTTAATTAGAGGGAACAGTTGCTCGCCGAGTGAACGCAGTTTAATATGTTTGACAATAAACCGGAGTGCTCGACTTGAGCTCGCACTAGGAAAGAAAATTTCTTGGATATGCTTTGTACACACACCACATCCACACCCACAGGATTATGTAAAGTGTACAACACTCATGCACAGACTTGCTGCAAGAGGCTTTTTGATTTAACAGAAGCTGCAGACCTAGTTTTAAACCATAAGTTTAATATCTCAGTGGAACAAGAAAAATTCTTACTGCAAACATGTTAACACCAAGAGCAAGTCCTTCATTTCTCACAACATTTTCCAGACACATCCAAGGTCATATCAATGAGAAACCCTGTGCAGACGTGGTATAGACAGCAAACCGATAGACTGAGGTTCCAGAATGCAACGCAGCTATATGACTCACAGTTAGATAGTGAGCGATGAAATGACCGGCACAATGGAACTGATGGCGTTATTAGCATGAACAGTGCAGCTTTGGAACCTTATTCTGGGTGGTTTTGTGGGTAATGTAGGAAACCATTTGGCAAAGTAAAAACCAATGTGTCAATGAAAGGCATTTAAAAAAAGGTCAACTCAATTTTTTTTCCTTCATATAATTTTTGCATAATTGAAGATCACATTGATGAAAAATACTGACATAGGTGTATGGGTTCATGGTGATTTTTTTCCTCCTTCTAATAACGTGCTTCATTAAATCACATTCCACTCCTAGCAAATTGCTAGAAATCACCACTTTTTGGTTGTACATTCGGCTTGGCTGATATTTATGGCAATGTTGATGTATTGTTCAAGCCCTGTTCCATTTCCGAGTATGCAACGTACACACTAATGTACCAGGACTGCATTATACATCACAATACGTGGTCTATTAGTTACATATAATAATAATAATAATAATAATAATAATAATAATAAGTCTTTATTTTATAAAGCGCCTTTAAAAGTAGCTTCTCAAAGCGCTGTACATGAATGAACAGTAAACATATAACAATAAACAGAGAACAGTACAAACAATAGAAGTGAAAAAGAAGTGAAAAAAGAGCTAAAACAACATAATTGAAAGTGATGGAACAATAGTAAAGAGACACTAGCAGTCAAACGCAAGTTTGAAATAGTATGTTTTCAGTTGAGTTTTAAAGGTACCAAGAGTCTTGGCTTCCCTGAGTTCAGGAGGAAGAGAGTTCCAAAGTGAAGGAGCATAGACAGAGAAAGCCCGGTCGCCCATAGAATTCAAGTGTGTT
>JAFFST010048545.1:388463-404064 GCA_022414735.1 Noturus placidus
GCTTGTAAATGTAAAAATGATATTTCTGTAAAGCTGCTTTGAGACAATGTACCATTGTAAAAAAGCGCTATACAAATTGATAATTATTATTATTATTATTATTATTTCAGCTGTTTGCGATGAACAGAACAAACAAAAGCAATTGAAATAGTTCAATACAACGAATGCTTTAAATCAGGGGTGTCCAATCTTATCCGGAAAGGGCCGGTGTGGGTGCAGGTTTTCATTCCAACCAAGCAGAAGCCACTGCTGAGTCTATTGAAACAGTTGGAATGAGGTGGGGCTCCTGCTTGGTTGGAATGAGGTGTGGCTCCTGCTTGGTTGGAATGAAAACCTGCACCCACACCGGCCCTTTCCGGATAAGATTGGACAGCCCTGCTTTAAATGGTTTCTTCAAATTCAACTGAAAATGCAATCTATAATGATATTCTGCAGTTTCAAAATTACTCAACCCTGTGAATAGAATCCCGCACAACAACACAAATATGCAAAGCAGGTGTTGTCTCAAGCACACCTGATACAACTATTCAAGGGCTTTATTAGGTGCACCAGGTGTCCTTGAGATACTTGAACATGAAACACATGAAATACCTGAACTTGCAAGGGGCAGAAAATATATAAAATACCTGGAATGGGGCAGAAAAAGGCTCCAACCTGTGAACCAATGGCTCCAACCAGATTTCTGAGAAGGCAGGTTGTGAAAAACCTTCAAGTGACTGCAAATACCCCTGCATTGTGCCCGATGCCTCCTGGGATAGGCTCCAGGTTTCCCGTGACCCTGATAAAGGAGTAAGCAGTAGAGGATGGATGGATGGACTGCAAAAGACCTACAGCAAGACTTGGTGGCAACACGCACTGAGGTTTCAGTGAGTACAGTAACACAAGTACTAAACACAGAAGGTTTCCATGCAAGAACTCCAAGACATACACAACTACGGACCCAAAAGCACAAGAAAGGTCAGCTCAAAATCATATAAATAAGCCACAGATGTTTTGGGATTCTGTTCTGTGGAGCAATGAAACAAAACCATCCATGGATCCGTGGTGTCTCTTGAGAAAGAAGAATGAAGAAAGAACACTCAGTCCACAGTCAAGCATGGTGGTGGCTCGGTGATGCTCTGGGGCTGCTTGCATCCTCTGGCACTGGACACCTGCAGTGTGTGGAAAGCATTCCAAAGATGGATTAATTGACGTATCAGGAAATCCTAGGAGAAAACTTCATGCCGTCTGTGAGGAAGCTGAAGCTTGGGCATCATTGGACCTTCCAACAGGACAATGATCCCCAGTATACCTCAAATTACACCGAGGCTTGGTTGCAGTAGAAGTCCTGGAAGATAATACAGGGCCATCACAGTGACCTGACTTGAACCCCATAGAAAATCTCTAGTATTTGTATTTGAAGAAGACGGTTGCAGCACGTAAACCCAAGTATATTACTGAACTGGAGGCCATTACTCATGAGGAATGGGTTAAGATTCCTCATGAATGTTACCAGAAGCTGGTGTCTGGCTAGGCATCCTGATTGCAGCAGGTCAAAATAGCAAAAGGGTTCTCTACTAAGTACTAAAGATGCTTGACATGAAGGGTTTGAATAATTTGAAACTGGAGAAGTCATTATAAGTTGCATTTTCAGTTGAATTTTGGGAAACAACTTGAAGCATTCTATCGTGTTTGTTTGATTTGTTCCTTGCAAGCAGCTGAAAGTCTGTACATTTTTACACTAAACCTGATTTGCAATGGTGTTGAATAATTTTGATTATTGTAGATACATACATATATCCTACAGATATATTTTTAGATTTATACACAGGTTGTATAGTACGAATATGAATATGTTCAATTTTATTATTTATTTCCATTTTTTTTCCAAATGGAACAGGTATGAATGACCATTTATAAAATTTGCAAATGTAAATAGATCAGAACCGTAACCAGGATCAAAATGTTAGAAGACCACATATCTTTATGGTTTAATCATGCTGTCACAAAGACATTTCTTCTATGGCACTGATATCCATGGTTTCATCTGCCAACACAGTAAAATACTTTGCTTCCTGTATTTTTATTTTTATTAAATCATCTCTGATTTCTGCCCCACAATGTGCTATGAGCTCATTTTTAACAAAGAGACAAATGTTGTGCATTTTTAGGAGCTGCGTAAAGATGCCAGGATCCCACATGAACACTCACATTTATGTGTTCTCTCATATAAACATATTGGGTGATTAAGGGTGCTTTCACATGTGCAACATTTTGTACATTTGAATTGAATACTGGTGTATTTTCCCTGTGCTAGGTAATATGTGTGAAAACATGTAAGTGGAAAAACAGGGAGTGGTGGGAGTGTATGGGAGCGGCAGTTGAGAAACATCATCGTTGCAGATTGAGTTATTATGGAAACAGGTTTTTCCGTCTGGTAGACTACATTTTAACCACAATTTTGCCATGACATTGCTATTTCCATACTGAACATAACTGCTGGAGATACATGATAGCTTAAAAACAAAACCTTCTGAAACTACCAAGTTCCAGAGCTTAATATGCTCATAGTTAGTTATGGCTTACTGTACAGTATATGTATTATACATTTTTTTAAATTCAATAAGTTAAAAGTCGCTGAAAGTTTGAAACTTTATATTCTGTTATGTGAGGCACAGTGATGTACTGTAGAAGGTAGTGCTGCTGCCTAACAGCAAAAGGCTTCCAGTTTAATCTTGATATCAGGTCACTGACTGTGTGTAACTTTTTATGCTCTTCACATGTGAACATGTAAGCTCTTCTATGTAAGCACTTCTATGTTCTCAGGTTTCCTCCCACCTCACAAAACATGCTGGTAGGTGGATTGGTCGATCCAAATTCCCTCTAGGTGTGAGTGTGTGAACGAGTGTGTGCATGGTGTCATGTATTGGACCCATGTCACCGAGATACACCATTGCCAGGAACATAAAATCGCTTGGGCATTTGGGGTTGTAGCCCTGATGATTTTTTCTTTAGCCGTGAATAATTCTCCGCTTGGAGCGGGTTGTCACTATGTAACTGAACATCATTAAAAGAAGACCACAGTGTTCTAATTGTGTATCTTCATGAACAGAGTCCGTCCGTCCGTCCATCTTCAACCACTTACTCCTTTTCAGGGTCACGGGGGAACCTGGAGCCTATCTCAGGAGGCATTGGGCACAAGGCGGGGTACACCCTGGACAGGGTGCCAGTCCATCGCAGAGTGTTGCATTTTATTTTCAGTGGATGGAGGCAAGATCAAAATACATGGAAATACTCATGTCATACTGGCTGACAATTCTGCCGAATGCTAGCTCACACAGTCAGTTAGTGTGAGGGGAAAAAATGTGTATATACAGATTTATTTATTTATTTATTTATTTATTTTACCATTAAAGGGGTTGAAATTGAACCACTAACATCCTCTAATGCTGAGCAGGAAAACAAGCTGTGTAAATGTTTATATGAGTTCCTAGTTATGTGAACTTGATATGAGGCGAGCATAAGGACAAATAAGGTATGTTGCATGGCACTGTAGTAGATAAACTGAAACAGTGATAGCTTAGTTGTGCCTCCCCTCTGCTAGTGACACCAAACTAGCCTAGTCTCATGTTAGATAGCCAAAAAGTTTTATAGTCTGGTTTCAGACAGATAAAATTTAATCAGACTTTTTGTCCAATTTTCTAGTTTTTAAGCAATTAGCCCTAACATGCAAGTAAAAAAAAGAAGCACGAAAACAGTGTATTTAGAAGTACGTTTTTAAAAGTATTTTTTTGATGGAAAAAAAATTGTGCTCAGACCCGAATGATTAACAGTCCAGCTAACACCAGTGAACCGGACCCTGACCAGGATTAAGTGAAAATGAATGAATGAATGAATGTTTAAGTAGTAAGAGTTCCCACATATATTGAATGGAAAGTAAATAAAATTAATTTACTTTTGCCAAAAAGTCAAACTTTCAAGATCTTGATTTGTTTTTCCTTTGTACAAATGGTATGCACTGTATAGTACATTATGTATGAAAATACAAAAAATGTGGTCAGTTTAAAATATATATATTTTTACATTTATTTTGGTGAGAGTAAATTGTAGAACATAGGAATTGATTTATTTCATGAATTGTTAAATGTTTACATTCAGTAATTTGTTCAGTAAAACACAGTTTCCCAGTGGAAACCCAACACACATCTCTTAATGTAAATGGATGGGAATTGATCCTGTGGAATGTCAAAATGTCATTTAGCAGTTCTTTCAGACTTGTCTGTCTGGTTCACAGCACATAGAATTGCTATATATTTGGTGCCAGACTTATCCAGCTTTATCTGCCACAGGTCTTGCAGTACAGCTCTGACAGATTCCTCCAGACAGGTCTATTGACAAATGTTGTATATGAGACTGAGAATAAGATGCTTGGCTTTACAGCACCCAAAACTATAAATTTACCCACAGGCTACAAAATATAATGTCAAAAGTAGGCCAAGAGCAGCAAAATAACTTGTAAATGCATGTTCATTCTCTCGATGACGTAAATCGAATTATGTGGTTGAACGAGATGTCTTGGTGGTGCCACAAGGCAAAAATGTTTAGCATGACAAATGACTAGAAGGTGAATAATGTTACTACGTTGCATACACTATACACATTCAGTAATGTCTTAATGGTCTCAGAGCGAAACTCAATCTTTTAGCTCTTTCTATATTAATTATTATATATATCCAGATTCATTGATTTCTAAATGTTATATAAATTTTGCCTTTTTCTAAATATCACAGGTTGAAATTTGAATCTATGGAACATGTGTAGGAATACCGTGAGTAAAAAAGGATTAGTAAAAGAAAAAATTCTTCCAATGTAGTTATAAACAAACACTTTACATTCAGTTCTAAAATATTTAATGCTAATGACCAAAACTTTAGAAATAGAGTCGTAGAGGAGGCAGATGACAGTGACAAACTTCAAAACACAAAGATCAAGAAACAAAATGAGGATTTGTGAGGCAATGCACCAATGTGAACTGAACATGACATGAGTAAGTATTATGGCACCAACAAATGAAAAACACTAGATACAGAATGCTGTACAAGACATGACTTACAGTTAAGGTCATAAGTTAACACACACCTTGCAGAGTCTGCAAAATGCTCTTTATTTATTTATCTATTTATTTATTTAAAGAGGGACCATAAAAATTGCATTTTGTTTTTTATTTAGTGCTGCCCTGAATAAGCTATTTCAAATAACAGATGTCTACATAGTCCACAAGACACAATACTAACTGAATTTATGTAAATGAACCAATTCAAAAGTTTAGATACAGTAACACGATACATTAAACATCAAACATCTTTAAACAAATTAATAACAATTTACATCGACCATCCTGTTCAAACGTTTACTTTAGTATTTAATGTAGTGTGATGCCTTCTTGAGCATTAGTGAATGTTTGCACCTTTTGTAATAGTTGTGTATGAGTCCCTCAGTTGTCCTCAGTATGAAAAGATGGATCTAAAAATCATATAACCACTGTTAGAAAGGGGTCAAATATGCACAAGATGCTGGAAAACTAAATAATGTGCAGGACCTGGAGTATTTCTGAAGAACAGTGGGCATCTATCACAACACATAAACTATCACAAAACATAAAAGCAGTAGTTCGTCATCCACGTGACAACACACAGTATTAAGAATCCAGGGGGTGTAAACTTTTGAACTGGTTCATGTCTATAAATTCAGTAAATAATAATAAATTAGGTAAATAATAATAATAAAATAATAATAATATAATTTATTATTGTGTCTTGTGGACTATATGTAAACATCTGATTTATGAAATAGCTTATTCAGGGCAGTATTACATTTACATTTATTCACGTAGCAGACGCTTTTATCCAAAGCGACTTACAAAATGAGAGATACAAGCAAAGTGATATCAAGCAGAGAACAATACAAGTAATGCCACTATTCAAGATCCATTAATTTAATACTAGTAGAAGCAAAAAGAGCGCCAAGTAGAGGTGTAAGTGCTTTTTTTATTTATTTATTATTTTATTTTTTATAAGTTGGTTAGGTGTTGATGGAAGAGGTGGGTCTTTAGCTGTTTCTTGAAGATGGCGAGAGATTCTGTAGTCCGAATTGAGGTTGGAAGTTCATTCCACTATTAAATAAAAAACAATATGTTTTTTTTATGATCCCTTTTATTTTCTTGAAATTATTAACATTTTGCAGATTCTGTAATCCGTATGTAAATTTATGACCTCAACTGTAAATACTAGTGATCATTAAACATAAATGTGGACAGTCATGCGCTATGAGTGTCACGATCAGGTGAGGTTTTGATACAGCTGATTTTGCATGTTAAATATATAGTTTTAGAAAAGCTAAGGTGTTCATTATAGTCTTTTTTAAATGTATAAATTAGACATGATGTTTGACAATAGCAAATAGTCTAGAGAGCAACAGAAAAATGATTTGTTAAATTGCATAAAGTGATTTGGAGGTGATTTACATGTTATATTTTCATTTCAGAACAGCCTTAACTTGACTATCCATACATTTGGACACTATAAGTGAGTGTTTTAAATATACTATATAGCCAAAAGTATGTGGACACCTAAACATTGAATAATCCATTCCGAAACAATGGCATTTAATATTGAGTTGTTCCCCCATAGCTGCAATAATAGCTTCCATTCTTCACACTAGTTTTTGGAGTGTGGCTGTGGGGATTTGTGATCATTCAACCACAAGAGCACAAGATGTCAGGCACTGATGTCAGGCATGAAGGCCTGGTGCAAAATCTGCATTCTAATTCATCCCCAAAGTGTTCAGTGTGATTGAGGTCAGGGCTTAGGAAGTAAATGTGGTTTTAGGGTATCTATAACCACAACAAATGTAAAAAGGAAGGACAATGTCACTCTGGTAAAATGCCACTGAACAAATGAATGTTTTCATGATTTGTAATCAAGCCATACAACAACATAACAAGAAATGAAAGGGTTTGGAAAGCAGTGTTACTATAGCTACAGTGGAATGTAGCCCATGCAGTTCAGAACACTGAATGTTCCTCACTGTTTCAGTTAGTCAAATGTACACATATTTTGGCAGCAGAGATTATTTGATCGGCACAAGCGTGGCGAGCTCTCAAAAACACAGGCTGGTGCAGCTTGTTAATCTCTAATAACTAACTATCACCATGTTTCTTATGAGCACACATTCTTTATGTTAACCATATAGACTGGAAAGACATACAACAAAAATTATGTTCGATTTAGAAATTGGTGTATATATATATATATATATATATATATATATATATATATATATATATATATATATATATATAACGTGGCAATTTAATTAAATATGACAATTTCATACTTTTCATGTGACATAACTGAAGAAATGACACTTTGCTACAATGTAAAGTAGTGAGTGTACAGCTTATGTAACAGTGTAAATTTTCTGTCCCCTCAAAATAACTCAATACACAGACATTAATGTCTAAACCAGTGGCAACAAAAGTGAGTTCACCCCTAAGTGAAAATGTCCAAATTGGGCCCATTAGCCATTTTCCCTCCCCGGTGTCATGTGACTTGTTAGTGTTACAAGGTCTCAGGTGTGAATGGGGATATCCAAATCCAAAACAAAATCTGTTTATTGTTAGAATTCCAATGTATTTTGTGAATTTCTATGAAATGTGAAATGCCATTGGAGAAAGGGTACTAGAATAAAGATACTAGAATCCATTGGATTCACAAAACCTCTACACTGAAACTCAGACTTTAGATCCATTTTAGTCTAAAATAACCCTCTTTCCACATAAGTAGAGTAGAACCAAGCAAACACCACCATACCCTGAGTATGAATTAACATTTGGCTGGAATTGTGATATGTTTAAACCTCCGTCCCTCTGCCTCAACAAGTAAAGTGTGAAATTGTGTTGCTGTTGCTGCGGAGCGTCTCTTGAGTAACATCACTAACGTAGGCTGTGTTAGACCTTTCCCCCTCGCTCCCACGCTCAGCACCGCTGACTCGTCATTAATATGCAGGCTACACACACATGCACATACGCACACACTCCTGTGCCTGGGCACTTGCATCAAACACTAGTAGAGCTCAAGCTCTTCATACAGATGCCAGTATCAAAGCTTGAGATACTGCAGCTGAGGGAGAACAAGCTCCATTCAATACGTACCAACATATGCACACACAAATCTCACACACAGATTTGTCCTACTGTCCTTGTGAGGACCTTGTAAAGATCATGAATCTATATGAATATTAACAGAAGTATGTACAAAAACAAATATTAATCACGTTTATATGGATGATGAATTAGCATTTAATATATTTTCCTCAATGTATTAGATGCATATTCTGGGGTAAGTTGATCAAAAACAATCCTCCTCAGCATCTGCCACTGGGAGACGAGATGGCCCACACAAACTCCTTTATATGTTAATAAGCCTGTCAGTGGCATTGCTGTGTTTGCATGCTGCAGTCACTTAGCCATTTCTCAGCTATGTGAACATTATGACATGCCTCATAAAACATCCATAGTCATGTATATCACAATAGGGAACTCCCCCAGGAATCCGCTGGCCTTTAGTGCAACCTTTCCTCCAGATATTTCCTCTAGTGTATTCCATCAATGCTTTCACAAATGATCTCGGGAGGAGCTAGACGTGAATAATACAGGTGGCAAAGAATATTGACTCTCATACATGTTCACAGCTGCATCTGACACAATTATTTCTGTATGGAAGTTTAGAAAAGAGGTGTCATTCCCAAAAGAAGATGCTTGTCCTTAGTGTCGGGATGCCTAAAATGAGAAGGGTACAAAAGCCAGCAAAACATGTCTTGAAGAGGGATCTCACCTCCATGTGTGGAGTAGAAGAGAGAATTGGGACATACAGAGCCATCTCACAAGCATTCTCTCTTCTTGCATGTTGATCCAACTGCAGTATGATGATTATGTGCTTGCGCTGCCTGATAGAGACTGGTGGGTGATAAAATCTCCATTAAAGAATACGGTACTTAGGAATTCATCTTTTCCAGTGGTTGTAATCGAATGACCTGTCAATGAACCAGCATTAGCATTTGAAAACAATATACTGTATAAAGCTTCTACTATGTCGTTCGGATAATCTAGATGAAATAAAGACAATAAAGCAATGAATTGTATCATGTACACTTTTAAGTATGTCACATTTTTGAGTATATCACAGTATGTGCTCTCTAGGGTGTCTTCATCTGTATCCATATCTGTTTATAGCTACGAATATCCATATCTGTAGTGTGAATGTGATTGTGCCCTGCGATGGACTGGCACCCTGTCTAGGGTGTACCCCGCCTTGTGTCCACTAATCCACTAATCGTAGGGTTGGTGGTTCGATTCCCGGCCCACGTGACTCCACATGCCGAAGTGTCCTTGGGTAAGACACTGAACCCCAACTTGCCCCCGATGGCAAGTTAGCGCCTTGCATGGCAGCTCTGCTACCATTGGTGTGTGTGTGAATGGGTGAATGAGACACAGTGTAAAGCGCTTTGGATAAAAGCGCTATATAAGTGCGCCATTTACCATTTACCATTAAGCTACATCACTCGAGTTAAAACTGGCATCAACTATTGTTTTTGTTTGTAACTTCCCACAATATATTCTAATGAATTTAGTTGGTCTTGTTTCACAAAACATGTACCCTTCAGGTCTAGCAGGTAAGGATCCTGTGCTGTCACTGCTGTGGCCAGAGTTTGATTCCTGGGCAGGGAACTCCAACCACTGGGGGTGGCACTTCCCATTCCATTGTCAAGCCCAGATAAAATGGGAGGGTTGTGTAAAAACTGGAAGGCATAAAAACTGTCAAACATGTGGAATAATAATGAACTGTATCACCTGCAGAGCGGCGTGTTCTTTTTATTGTTCTTTTTATTTTTTATTTTTTTAAGTTAAAGTTAAGGACATTATATCTGTTATTGTGCGCAGACTGTGTTTCAGATTTGAAGTCAGTAGGGGATTTCTCTTACTGAAATCTTTAGTTTTGGTAAGGGTTGGTTAGTTCAGCGTTCTTTCCGAGTGGTTGTCTCAGTGTGGACAACTTTATTTGTAGAGGGATACACTGCTGTCTCCTTTGGGTTATGGAGACTTTGGGTGTTTTTATGTTTAAAGGTTTTTGGGGGGAGGGGAAATCACTCCGGCTCTAATTGACTATTTATATCCCTATGGTTTACTTTATTAGAAGGTTAGTAGTGATATTGATCCCAGCACGGCTAGGACAGGCACACCTTTTAAGATTTATTAGTTGGAACGTCAGAGGTATGGGTAATCCTGTTAAGAGATCTAAGGTTTTTATACATTTTATATATTTGAAACTTTTAAAAACTCTGATATAGTATTGTTACAGGAGACTCACTGTTGTCTTAAAGATCATAGGTTATATTGCCCTTGAGTCTTATGCCTGTTGTTGGGTTTTATAATATTTATACAACATCATGTGCCGAGGTGAGTTGGGGGGGGATGAAAATGAATCATGTGTAAATGAACCACATGTAAAATTACATATAAATGAATCATATCTAAATCATGTGGGGGGTGTTACTGGGGTTAAAAGTTTGATTCTGTATGGATTTATGAAAATGAATCATGTGTATTTAAATCACGTGTACATGAATTATAAGTAAATTGATCATATGTAAACTGTTATCGGGGTAAAAATGTTGATTCTGTATTGATATATTTTGTTGTACTCTGAAAAGTGTATGAGAATCAATAAAAATTGTTATAAAAAAAACAAACAAACAAACAAAAAAAACACATGTGGAATAATGATCCGCTTTGACGACTCCTAATAGGAGCAGCTGAAAGAACAACAACTATTTCCCAAAACATAAACAATCTAATAGCTTAATTTAAACCATTGCAACCCTGACCAGGCAGTTACTAAGGGTGACTGATTGAATGGTCTATGTTCTTGACCTTTCTTTTCCCGCAAGCTTCATATCTGACTGCTGAAAAAGGAAAACTTCCTACTCACATTACTTTTTTGCTGTGTCCTGCAGGATTCTAGTTCCAGTGCACACTCTAGTCTCAAACAGATACCTTTTGAACCTTTCTGTCAAGATTTCTTTAAAAATAAAAAAAAAATACAGTAGTGCACCTTTTATTCATATAAATTTGTGTATCTGTTCAGAACATCTGTTCTATTTGAATAATCTATTCTTGTTTTGTAACATCCTTACTGCTTACAATGTCAGATGTCATAAAGCAACCTTCAATGGCAATTAGGCATCAGTGCAATAATTTCTTTACAAAAATTGTTTAAAAGTTGTTGGTTTTTTTTTTCAATGTGAGTGTTGCATACTCACATTTATCTTCCTCTGTTTGCTGATCATCACATCTGACCTCGTGCACAAATGTAATCACCCAGTTCCATAAAAGGTCTTCCTAGCAAGGACTTGTCATTGCATTTGATTGAGCATTTCGGAGCTGGTTGCTTGCTCTGCATAAAAGCTACTTACATTTAAATTGATGCACTACGGGCAAACAAACACTGGCAGTCAGTGCCTGAATCTAGCAATATGGTTGCACATGTGTTTCCTGCTAAAATCTGGAATTAGATGAAAGTCTCATAACATACAGCTTTATTGAATACAGCATTAAGGAAATATATGCAGAAGGGGATGAGATGGATTACTGCAGAACTTTAAGGTGTGTAGATGTCCTGGAAGTCACATATGGCTTCTGATTTTTTTAACAAAAACACATTTTTGTTAATGCTTCACGAGGATCAACACTATGGTACAATTTTAATTTATGTGGTTTAATTTTGGAGTCAAATCCTGTATCTACCTACCGATGGCTCGATGTTTCCCTTGGGTCTAAACCGAATCTCCTAATCGTTTGTAAAGTCTGCTTTCTTTTTCATTGTGTTGTGTTTTGCCGCAGCTTGAGAATCAGCACAACTGAGAGTTTGTCGCATCGTCCTCAGCCTCCCACTGCTGCTCTAAAGCTGTTCCTCTTCCAAATGGCCAACTGTTGATGTGCGGTGCCACAGAGAACAGAACTGCCAGGAGGCAGACTGAGTCAGCACAGGGAGGAAAAGTTGGACAGCAGAGAAGCCTTCGACCCTGGAATCTGGAGGGAGACCAGCACTTCCCGAGTTATGACGTTAGGAAAAAGTGAAGAGCTGCTGGGATTCCCTGCGAGAATGGTGGACAGGGTGTGGATCGGATCTTTGGAACAAAAGCAGGGACATGTTTTGAAAATGTTTTGCTTTTTTCCTTTACATTGATTCGCCTTGCTTATATAAATATGAAAGAGGAGTTAAAATTGGCTTTTCAGATAGCAGATTGATAGAAAATGTTTATTGGGAATATCCCTGTAGTGGGTATCAGGGCGCATCAGACAATAGGGACAATAGGGTCAATGAAAAAATCCATACACAATATGTCTATGGCCATCTGGCATTATTGATCACTTGATTGGATATTTGGTTTATCACTGGTGACTCTGCCTCTTGCAGACTCTCTACAACTCACTCACACAGAGAGACATAAATATGAGTAGAAATAATGCAAAAAACAAAACAAAACCCATGATAACAATTACTCATTGCAGATATAGGGAAAGTGATACACATTGACTTTAGTCGCATCCAAAAACGAACATTTATATAAGTTCAAGTTCTATAAAAACACATTTATTTGACCTTTATATCAAGAATAACCACAGTTAATCATTATTTAATGAATAAAACATGGCTGAAAGTTTTGTCATACAATAATCAACAACAGCGTGACGTGATGTGGCCCAAAGATGTTTTTGATTTTGATTTATTTAACAACTCACAAAAGATTTGTTTTATTTGTCTTTTACCATCAGGCTGACAATAACTACAATTTTCTAATCGAATAACAAATTTTTTGTTTTTTAATCACTTTATAGTTACATTTAGTGTTGTGGAACATCTGCAATACAAGTTAGCTCAGGTTATCACTTACAGTGTTCTCCACTAATATTGGCACCTTTGGTAAATATGTCCCTATGATAAAAATTGTCTTTACTGTTTAATCTTTTGTTTAAAAAATATTCACAAAAACACTCTGCTCTCATGGACTGTGACTCTGTCCAGGGTGTACCCCGGCTTGTTCCCGGTGGTCCCTGGGATAGGCTCCAGGTTTCCCTGTCACCCTGAAAAGGAGTAAGTGGTAGAAGATGGATGGATGGATGGACTCTGCTCTCATGGATATCAAACAATTACAAGCAAAACACAGATTTATATATTTAAAAAATCATTCTTTGTTAAATATAGGTATGCAACAATTATTAGCACCTTTTAAATTCATATGAGAAAAATATATTTAAAGTAAAGACCCATTGATGTTTATATTTTTTTGGAACACCTGGGTGACTAGGAACAGGAAATTATTCAACAACATCTTTCTATTTCACAGGGATAGCACACAGGCCAAATTCCATTAGTCATTCATAACAATGGGTAAGACCAAGGAATATAGCTGTGATGTACAACAAAAGGTTGTTGATCTTCACAAAATGGGAAGTCCTATAAGAAAATAGCACAAGCCTTGAAATGGCCATTTCCACCATCAGGGCAATAATTAATACTCAACCTGGAATTGGACATGTGTCTATATTGTCTCAATGCATTGTGAAAAGGATGGTTCGAGTGGTCAAAAAAATTAAGTATCACAAATGAAGAATTGCAGAAATTAGTTGTATGTTGGGGTCAGAAAGTCTCCAACTACAATCTGAAGTCACCTACATCACCACAAGTTGTTTGGAAGGGTTTCAAGAAAAAAAGCCTCTACTCTCATCCAAAAACCAACTCAGCATCATTGGTTTGCCAGACACTACTGGAATATCAAATGAGACTGGGTTCTATGGTCAGATAAATAAAATATGGTAGCCATATGATAAAGTACCTTATGTTCACTGTTAAGTATGGTGGTGGGTCTTTAATGTTTTGGGGCTATTATATATCAACAGATATTAAATTAAAACCTGACTGCCTCTGCCAGAAAGCTTAAAATAGGCTGTGGTTGGATCTTCCAGAAGGACAATGATCTAAAACATACATCAAAATCAACTCAAAAAATGGTTTACTGGCAACAAAATCAAGGACATGCAGTGGCCATCCCAGTCCCCTAACATGAAACCTGTGGGGTGAACTGAAGAGGAGAGTCCACCAGTGTAAACCTCCAAATTGGAAGGATTTGGAGAGATTCTGTATGGAGGAACAGTTTCAGATCCCTTGCCATGCATTCTCCAACCTTATCAGGCATTATAGGAGGAGACTCAGAGCTGTTATCTTGGCAAAGGGAGGTAGCACAAAGTATTGACTAAAAGAGTGCCAATAATTGTTGCACAAATATAAATATATATATTTTTGATAAACCTGTGTTGTGTTTGCAATTGTTTAATACCCATGAGAGCAGAGTATTTTTGTGAATGTCTTGAACAAAATATCTAAAGGTTAAACAATAAAGATAATTTTCACAGACTTCTTTGCTCATATTTACTATGGGTGCCAATATTAGTGGAGGGCACTGTACATTACAGAAGCTATAAATTTTCTCTCTCTGGAAGTTAATAAAAATCCTCCGTTTTAAAGACTTTTTCATGGTGGAAAACTTAATAACTGTTATAAAGCACTGACACTGGAGACTCCATAAATGTTAAATAAATGTTTCTTCACATAACTAACAAATGCTTATATTTTAAATAACAGCACTGTTTTTGTTATTAATCTTGCAATTTGTGGCTTGTCCGGCACACAAGTCCCTTTTAATGAGTTGTTATTATTGAGACAATTTACATATTAGTGTGAGTGCATTAATATAAACCTGTGATTTGAATTATAGTTTGTGCTACTGTCTGACCTACTGTCATAGGAAATTAATCAACAACATCTGGCCAATTAGTTTTGAGGATTCAGACACTCTGTGGTATAATATATTAAATAATATATAATATTAAATTCAATATATATCCCGTGTGACAGTGCGTTCTCTCAGTGTATTCCGATGCTTGACAGTATAAAAGATGGCTGAAGATCTGAAGATGTACAAATCTATGTAGTCCATCATGTAGTTTGAGATAATGACAGACTTGTCTGTTAGGATAATAGCAGCACTGTGTTATTAATAATGCAGGAGTAGGAATGATAATTGCATGGCACAGATTCCCATTTACACATTTTGCAATTAAATCTGCTGTAATCATTTTTTCCCCTTCATGAACACGTCATCTAAACCATTTGTACATTCTGATAGTGGCCATCCAAGCAGAGTTGGATGGCTATATAGAGTTGGTATAAGCATTGCTAATTTTCTGAATCTGAATTTAGGTGTGTATCTACTTGCGTGGAACAAAACATTGGATCCACACCGCTTCACAGATCCACACACTGCATCCACACATCCATGATGCTTTATGGATCATAATAATAAATCCTGTGCATGTTTTTGAAGGCATTCCTTAATAGTAAATCTGGAATAAATATACAGTGCCTTGCAAAAGTATTCGGCCCCCTTGAACTGTTCGACCTTTTGCCACATTTCAGGCCTCAAACATAAAGATATAAAACTG
>JAFFST010048545.1:405247-417512 GCA_022414735.1 Noturus placidus
CACTGAACTTCTGGAGAGAGTTTGCTGCACTGAAAGTAAAGGGGCTGAATAATTTTGCACGCCCAATTTTTCAGTTTTTTATTTGTTGAAAAAGTTTGAAAAATCCAATAAATTTCGTTCCACTTCATGATTGTGTTCCACCTGTTGTTGATTCTTCACAAAAAATTACAGTTTTATATCTTTGTGTTTGAGGCCTGAAATGTGGCAAAAGGTCGAACAGTTCAAGGGGGCCGAATACTTTCGCAAGGCACTGTACCTTGTTGTTTCTTTAGCATTTTGCTGTCTGAAATTTTGTGACACAGCTGGTAGGATTGCTGCCTCACAGCTCTAGGGTTCCTTGGTTTGATCCTGAGCTTGGGTTAGAGTCTGTGTGGAGTTTTGCATATTCTCCCGGTGTTTGCATGAGTTTTCTTCTCCAGTTTCCACCCAAAAACATTCAGCTCGATGGACTAAACTGCCTCTATGTGTGAATGAGTGTAGGAATGTGTGTATATGGTGCCCTGTGTGTCAAGTATTCCCGCCTCATTCTCAGCACTCCCAGGATAGGCTCTGAATCCAATGGATAAATGGCAAACATGTAACAATACTCAAGTGAAAATGGAAAATAAACAGTCATACATTGTTGCATCCATATCATGATTTTTAAAGATCAGGTGTACATTTACTATTTCCCAATATTAATGGCAACACATGAAAATGCAAAAACAGGAAAAAGAACGAGGTAAACTGTCCATCATGGAAGTGTTTGGAAAACAAATTGCTGCAAAGTAGAAAATTATCACTTGCTGTCACCTGAGCTCACACAGAATAAAGCGTATTAGCATGTCTTGTGGTGTCCAGCTCCAATCTTTCATTAAGATACACACTGTCATGGTATGTTCACTTCTACTGATGTCTCTTTCATGCCAAGAGTCATAAGAAGGATAAATGTAATCAAGTTCTGTATTCGATTCCTGCATGCTACCTGAATCAAAGCTGTTTCATATTTCTTATTATATGCATCAAATCATTATATACAGGTAAATTTGAATTACGCAGTAGGAGGAATGAATCTTTCATTCAAAGGCTATGGAGCATGACATCCAGAGTGATTGGCAGGTCTCTTGTTTAGAGAAAGAGTGAAGAAACCCATTTAAAAAAGTCTGTTCAAAGGTTTTGGCATTCCACCAAGGACTGTGAATTAGACATTACTTATCTAATAGCTAATCTTTTACTCCTTCACTTTATGGAGAACCACAGACTGTGGGGAATGTAGTGGATCTCTAACTATAACAAGATGAATAAAATTACATCAGGTTGCAGTAAACATGCCACAGTGTTTTCAAGAGACAACAGAACACTGGTCTTCCTGATGCAAATAATGCACCCATCAGCTTTAATGCTTTATGCTTCATGCAGTTGCAATGCAGTCATTATTTTAACTTACATCTTTGAATATTTTAAATCATATTAAATAATGGTCTGATATTTTATTGTTGCATATTTAAAATACAAGGATGAGTCAAATAAATATGGAAGCCATAAGCAACCATGCACTATGAATTTTTTTGTTGTTTTCTGGTGATCACGACTTCATTTTCCTGTACTCAACATCCATCGTTCCCGAAGTCAACGGAGTTTTTGAATTTTTTTTGTTAAATGCCTGTTAAATGCCTGAAATAAGGTCTGTAGTTAACACAATCTGAAGATATGTTCACGTTCTATACTACGAAATAAAATACATCAGTAATAACTCACTCAAGATTTTTTAAAAAGCTTTTACGTGTCTTGAAAAAGACAGTTTCTAACAATTGGCTAAATGGGACTACAGAGGTTGTCGCAGCCATTAAACGTCGAACAGGAAAACTCCTCTACTACAGCCTTGATGTGTTTATACTCACGCTCTTGCAACTCAATCTTTTCAACTTGTAGATTTATCAATTTATAGTATTTTCCAATTGTATTGTTTAAAAAAATAATAAAGATTGAAAGTGTTGTCAGAAGCATAGTGGTGGTGACGTTGAAGTCATGCAACCGTCGTGTAGTTAGTTTATAGACTAACATTAGATTTTTATTTCAGGTGATTGTATCTAGGCTTCAAAATCATATGAATCTTATTTTAATGAACGAAACATGTAAGAATCATGAACCTTTACCGGTCATAGAGTTTATTTTCTGCAATTATACAAAAGCCAATGGAAAAAATCCTGTCTGCTTTTGTGTTGAGGGAACCAGGGTGACGCGATCTTCTGGGGTGACCTACAAAAACACATCAGCCCTGCAGGATTGACGACTTCCACATTAATGTCCGACATTTGAGAAGGGGACACCCCTCTCTCTTAATGCGGAGATAAAGTCCATCTCTACAGCAGGCAATTACATTCATGCTGGCGATGAAGCCAATGTGCGTGTAACACACCTGTCCTTTTCACAAAGCGTGAGATTTTCTTGCAATAAAATTACATTGTAAGAAAACAGATTTTGGTTATGTCAAGATAACGAGAACATTAAGTCAAGATCACAAAAAAAACAACTTTTGTTAAGTTGAGATCACAAAAAAAAACTTTAGTTATGTTGAGATCATGAGAAAACAACTTTAGTTATGTTGAGATCATGAGAAAATTAAGGTGTAATCATGAGAAAACAATTAAGAAAAAGATTAATAAAGCATGGCCGCTTAGAACACCAAGAGCCACCAGACCACCAAGTCTCTGGAACTATGCTCATGTAATCAACATCATTCTTCCAAAGATATTCCTCAATTTTAATGATAGTTGTGAAGAGAAATGTCTAACACGAGTTGTGCTGAGGTTCTTCTATTGGATTGAGATCTGGTGACTGTGAACACCATAGCTTATAATTTGCATAATTTTCATATTCATCAATCCTTCTGCGCCCTGAGCCTCACAAGCATCCAGCAAGAAATGCTTTACTATAGAATAAGGGTGATCAGTGAGAATAATTTTGTATCTATTTGCGGTGACATTGAACGATAAGGGGACAAGCGGATCCAAATTTTATCAGCCAAATGTCCCCACAGCATAATTTGCCACCTGTGGGTATCAAATAATTTTTATTATTAGGACACACTCACATTATCCCTCAGGAACAGAAGAGATCTCTCCTATTTGCTTGCCCTCCTTACCGACACTGTCTATAATAGATCTCCACATATTGAATGGTAATATGGCATTCCACAATTATTTTTTACTGGGTAGAGTAGATAGCTCATCTACCCCACAAAGTGAGTGGTGACCTTAAGGTGTCCTCCAGATAAGACCTGAGCAATGCTGTAGCTCTCCTAAGACCCTTCATATACTGGCTCTGTTTTTAATGAATATGGGCATGTTGTATTACAGTTTACTGTGGAGTCAAAATAATGTCTTGTCTGGTGGTGATCTAAAATCCTTAGATCATTATAGGAGTATAATGGTGATTATTTAATAAGAATAGTGTTAGATGAGTGGTTCCAGTCCATTTTCCATTTTATATATAGCAAAACATCAGAGCACAAAGAGCTTGATAATTAGTTTATTAGTTGAATTGTCTGATTACACAAATGTGTGGAGTACGTAACAAACCAGTGACTACATTTCACATCCTGCACTGAGGACTACAAACATGGCCACCATGGACTGCAATTCCCAGAACACCCACATTCATTCAGGATTTATATATTTTTTTATCGATTCTCACACAGTTTTCAGAGTACAACAAAATATATCAATACAGAATCAACATTTTTATGATTCATGTACATGTAATTCAATTACATATGTTTCGTTTTTTTTTCCATAAATCCATACAGAATCAAAAAAAGGGGGGGGGGGGGGAAAAAAAAGAAAAAAAAAAAAAAGGGGGGGGGGGAGAAATAAAAGAAAGGAAAAAGAAAGTGGGGGAGGGTAAGATGGATAGTATTGACCGTTCCACCTCTCCTTAATCTTCCTCCAGGGTGCGTACATCCTTGAAGTTGCCATTTTCCCAAAAATGAGTCTCCCCTACCTCTGATGTTATAGTTGATTTTTTCCAGCTTCAAAAAGAACATTAGATCTTTAAGCCAGACTGATATAGAGGGGGGTTGTGGAGAGGTCCAAGACAACAATACTCTGCGCCGAGCAAGCAACGATGCAAAGGCCACAACACTAGCTTGTCTAAGGTTCAGAGGCTGACACTGAGATGGGACACCGAAGATGGCAATTAGAGGACAGAGCTCCAAATTTATTCTAAGAATGTCGGACATAGTTCTAAAAAAGGAGTTCCAAAAGTTCTGTAGTTTGGGACAGAGTGCAAACATATGACTGAGGTTACACGGTGAAAGTTTACATTTCTCACACATGTCAGGAACATTGGGATATATTTTAGACAGTTTACTCCTAGAGAGGTGAGCTCTATGGACCACTTTAAATTGTATGAAACTAAGTCTAGCACAGGACGTGGTGGTCCGTATATTATCTAACACTCTGCCCCAGTAATCCTCCTCAAGGTCCAGGCCCAATTCCTCCTCCCAGGCACTAATGGTTTTAATATTGTAAGAAACGTCTTGAGACCAAATCGTTACATATATCTGTGAAATAATGCCCCTCTTATGAGGATTCAGCTTGAACAACCTCTTCCCATGCAGACTTTATAGGTAAGGAGGGAAACCCAGTGAATAGGGAGGAGACATCACTCACATTCATTCTAATCACGCACACCTGCATCAAATTCACAGCACTCACAACAATAGTATAAAGAGACTGTTTGAACACTTGGCGAAGTATTGAGTGTTATCACCATACCAAGCATTAATCTTATTTCTTGGTTTTAGTTCTTGTTTCTTGCCTTGCCTAGTTTATGCCTGTTTGCAGATCGCCTGACCCATTGCCTGTTTCTGACCATGCTATTGTCTCATGATTTAGATTTGTCTGCCTGTCTCTCTTTATTAAAAGCTCGTATCTGCACTTGCATCTGTCCTAATGTCCAGTACGTCCATAACATGACAACGGCACAATGGGCACGCACACACAAAAAAAGTTAAATCTAGTACCTTTATTGGTTCTTTGGATTGGATTATCTCTCCACACATATAATGGCATTTTAGGCATTCTCTGAGTGCTTGAACCATTTGGTCAAAAAATGCTAATTAGCTCTCAGTAACTGTTATTTCCTCATTGAGTTGGAAATATTTTGTAAAATATTAATAAATAATTAATAAATAATTAAATGTGCAAATTAAAATGATTAAATAAGCCAATCAAACAAAAGTGTTGGTCAAACCAAAGAATCTCTCTCTCTCTCTCTCTCTCTCTCTCTCTCTCTCTCTATCAAGAGCTCTCTCTCTCTCTTTCTCTATCAAGAGCTCTCTCTCTCTCTCTATCAAGAGCTCTCTCTCTTTCTCTCTCTCTCTCTCTCTCTATCAAGAGCTCTCTCTCTCTCTCGCTCTCTCTCTATCAAGAGCTCTCTCTCTTTCTCTCTCTCTCTATCAAGAGGTCTCTTTCTCTCTCTCTCTCTCTCTCTCTCTATCAAGAGCTCTCTCTCTCTTTCTCTCTCTCTCACTCTCTCTCTCTATCAAGAGCTTTCTCTCTCTATCAAGAGGTCTCTTTCTCTCTCTCTCTCTCTCTCTCTCTCTCTCTCTCTCTCTCTATTGATCCTATTTTGGTATTTTTTTCACTCTGAAATAACAGTCTTTCCACTTTACATGTAGATCACATCCGAGGTCCCTAGATCTGGCAACATTCTTTCAAATTTCATGACCTGTTGCTTAGTTGCTGAGCTCCAAATCAGAACCATTATTTAAGCTTCTCTTCCAGAGTTTTCCGCCTCCCTGTGTTCAGCTTTTGGCAAAAGAGTAGGCAGCTGTGCAGCCTACGCCAACAACCCCTGCTTTTCACAATCCTACCAGGGCAAAAGGGCAAAAAGGAGCATGCATGTTGCAGTGCCACTACACCTCATATTTTGTCCTTTCATTCCATGAATTTATCTTCTCTTTATATGCCCACGGCACTTTATTGTAAATGAATGTTCTGGCTTTCACCTGCATTCACATGATTATCTGACAGTGCTGCTACTGTAAATGCTGCAATGTGGGGAAAGAAATTCAGAAAAGAGAGAGAGCGAGGGAGAGAGAGAGAGAGAGAGAGAGACATGCAGGATGCAATGAAACATTGGAGTTAAATGTAACTGAGTGGGTGGGGGAAAAAAGAGATCAAGTGCAGAATTGCAGTATATATTGCAGTCTCATAAAGAAGACAGGGCGGCTGTGGCTCAGTCGGTAGAGCGGGTTGTCCACTAATCCGCTAATCGTAGGGTTGGTGGTTCGAATCCCGGCCCGGGTGAACCCATGCCGAAGTGTCCTTGGGCAAGACACTGAACCCTAAGTTGCCCCCGATGGCAAGCTAGCACCTTGCATGGCAGCTCTGCTACCATTGGTGTGTGTGAGTGTGCTCTCATTTGTAAGGCGCTTTGGTTAAAAGCGTCTGCTAAATATGTAAGAAGCCATAAAAAAGTTTTACAGTTTTTTACAGTTGTAAAAAAAATGGCAGACATACAATCTGTATCATCTGATGAACAAAAAGTCATTTAATATTGAACTAAGGCAGATTGCTGGTAATGAGGGCAGCTCCATCTGTTTCACTATATCCACTATATCTATCTATATCTGTTGAGTACTCCAAATATTCATCTCTGTATCTGCATTCGGATTTAAACAAAGTTGGTGAGCCTAAAAGCTAATTAAATATCGATCCAACACCAATAAATCCCAGAAGTAGAAATGGCAGTACTGTCAGCATGGTCTGTGAATTGTGGCTCTGACAGTGTGCACAGGACTGTGTTTATTAATAAAAACCAGAACAATGTTCAGGTAAACTGTGTTTATTTTTTATTATTATTATTATTATTATTATTATTATTATTATTATTATTATTACTACTACTACTACTACTACTACTACTACTACTACTACTAATAATAATAATAATAATAATTTAGTACTAAGTGTGTTAAAAGGTTGCTCAATGTGAGCATATTGTGAATTGGAGTCCTGCGATGAGCACTGGAGAGTCTTTATGAGTACAGCACCAGTTCTTAGGTACAAATCTACACTATCCAGGTTAGATTATACACTGAAGCAAGGGCGAGACTTGAGAATAAACTATTTTTGGGAAGTGCAAATCTTTAAGGTATCATGTAGAACCATCCACATTACCAGAGATTGAGTCACATGTGCAGAATTTGCAAGCAAAATTTGAACATTAGGATGACATTAGGATGAATCAGGCAGATCCAAAGAATGACTGCAGCCACAGCAGTAGATGAGAGCGCACAGGTATAAAGAGAGAGTACAAAGGATGTACATTGTGAGAATGCAAACAGGTGCTCCTGCAAGTCTAGTTATGACAACATAAATTAAAGGAGAGACAGAAGTTAACCCAGACATGAGGGCATGCTGGCAATTCAGCATCCCACTACTCTACTACCAACAAACCTGCCTGACCCCATGGGGTTTCTCTATACCCATAACCCCCCAAACACCCACCGCAGATCTGTACATTTATCTAAGAGAAGAGCAAAGAAACTAAATGACTGATTGAGATTATGTCTCAGTCTTGAACACTAATTAGAAGTCTATTCCATAGTTGGGGGGCTTTGTATAAAAACCCTCTACTTATTACTGTAGTCACCATTATTTTAGGTACTGATAAACAGCCTAGTCATAATAGACCAAACTGTCACTCAGTTAATAGAGCAAGACCATTCAGAACTTTACATTACATTACATTTATTCATTTAGCAGATGCTTTTATCCAAAGTGACTTACAAATGAGAAAACAGAAGCAAAGTGATATATCAAGCAGAGAGCAATACAAGTAGTGCTACCATACAAGATCTGTTAATTGAGTTCCAGAAGAAGCAAAGTGTGCAGAGTAGAGATGCAAGTGCCAGAGTACATTCATGTTATTATTATTATTTAAATTTTTTTATTTTTTTTTATTGGTTGGTTAGGTGTTCAAGGAAGAGGTGGGTCTTTATCTGTTTGTTGAAGATGGTGAGAGATTCTGGGGTCCAGATTGAGGTTGGAAGTTCATTCCACCACTGAGGAACAGTTGGTTTGAATGTTCTTGAAAGGGACCTTGAGCCGCGCTGAGTAGGTACTACTGAGAGTCGGTCATTGATTGATCACAGATTGCATGAGGGAATGTAAGTCTTCAGGAGAGAGTTGAGGTAGGAGGGTGCTGTTCCAGACAAATTTCTTGTAGGTGAGCATCAAGGCCTTTAATTTGATGCGGGTGGCTACAGGAAGCCAGTGGAGGGAGATGAAGAGAAGCTTGTGACCTGGGTTCTCTTGGGCTGGTTGAACACGAGTCATGCTGCTGCATTCTGACTCATCTGAAGGGGTTTGAAGGAGCTGGCCAGGAGGCCCGAGAGTAGTGAGTTGCAGTAGTCCAATTTTGAGATAACAAGAGCCTGGACTAGTAGTTGTGTAGCCTGTTCGGTGAGGTAATGTCTGTTTTCTTGATGTTGTATAGAATGAACCTACAGGAACGTACAATTGTTGAGATGTGGTCCAGTTGTTGAGATGTGGTTCCTGGCCATCCTGGTTGGCTTGAGTGTGGTTGAGCCGAGCTGTACAGTGAGGTTGTGGTTGATTGAGGGACAAGTGGGATGACTAGAAGCTCAGATTTAGCCAGGTTGAGCTTAAGGTGGTGTTCCCTCATCTAGACCAAGATATCCGACAGGCGAGCAGAGATACGTGCAGAGATGGATGGATCGTCAGGCTGGAAGGACAGATAGAGATGGGTGTCATCAGCATAACAATGATATGAGAAGCCATGAGACCCAATTACCTGCCCTAGAGATGTAGTGTAGATAGAAAAGAGCAGTGGACCCAAAATTGACCCCTGTGGAATGCTAGTTGTGAGTTGCTGAGTTTTAGAAACACCTTCCCTCCATGATACCTTGAAGGTTCTGTCAGAGAGATAGGATTCCACCTAGTGCAGAACCGTTCCGTTGATGCCCAGTCCAGAGAGAGTTGACAGGAGGATCTGATGAACTTTATAGGTCATTAGTATTATTTTATAACAAAAGCTGAATTTTACTGCAGGTCAATGTAGTGTGGATAAGATAAGGTCAACTTTTCAGGTTCTAGTAAGGACTTTGCTGCATTCTGGATAACTGGAGCTTATTTATGCAAGTACTGGAACATCCAGACATCTCAATAATGTAATAACATTATATTTCTTAGAAAACCAATGGTTTTCAGATGGAAAAATGCTATCCTAATATTATTATCTCGCGTCAAATGAAAAACTGGAGTCAATAATCACACAGGTCTTTCATTGCTGCATGTAATGTAACAGAAAGTGCATCTAGAGTTACTACTTAATCTACATAGCCAGCTAAATTGTTGCTACCTGCGGTGGTAATAGAAGTACTTTTGTCTTGTTGGAGCTAAATAGGAGGAAGTTACTGAACATCTAGTGTCCAATGTCCTTATCACATTCCTTACTTTAAGCTGGTGCCCATCATCTGGAAGCTGTGTGTCATTCACAAAGCTAAATATTATGCTTATAAGTAATTGTACAGCGAAGTAGCCAGTAGTGGCGAATAGATAACTATAAGTAATGACACTACTAACTTAAGTCTATTTTTAGTTGCATGGTAGTAGCTGAGCTATTTTCAAAACAATTGAGCTTTTCTAGTAACAAGCTACGTTTTTTTCTGTCAAGTAGCAGAAAAAAGTAGCTGTAACAAAATGCTACACTGCATTTCCCATTTTCCCATAATCAGTTCAACAGTATTTTTAATGAAACAAATCACAACATGCAAATTATTATATTATTATATTATATTATCTGCCCAGAACAAAATGCAATACTTCTAATTAGGGTACTTGTGTGAACTTGTCTGGAGAATAACAGGATCCTGCTACACCTACAAAGGATAAAAACAAAATTATTTAAACATCTACAGTGGGGGAAAAAAGTATTTGATGCCCTGCTGATTTTGTACGTTTGCCCACTGACAAATTTTTATTTTAATGGTAGGTTTATTTGAACAGTGAGAGACAGAATAACAACAAAAAATCCAGAAAAACGCATGTCAAAAAGTTATAAATTGATTTGCATTTTAATGAGGGAAATAAGTATTTGACCCCCTCTCAATCAGAAATATTTCTGGCTCCCAGGTGTCTTTTATACAGCTAACGAGCTGGGTTTAGGAGCACACTCTTAAAGGGAGTGCTCCTAATCTCAGTTTGTTACCTGTATAAAAGACACCTGTCCATAGAAGCAATCAATCAATCAGATTCCAAACTCTCCACCATGGCCAAGACCAATGAGCTCTCCAAGGATGTCAGGGACAAGATTGTAGACCTACACAAGTCTGGAATGGCTACAAGACAATTGCCAAGCCGCTTGGTGAGAAGGTGACAACAGTTGGTGCGATTATTCGCAAATGGAAGAAATGCAAAAGAACTGTCAATCTCCCTCGGCCTGAGGCTCCATGCAAGATCTCACCTCGTGGAGTTGCAATGATCATGAGAACAGTGAGAAATAATGAGGGAATTATTTCCCTCATTAAAATGCAAATCAATTTATAACATTTTTGACATGCGTTTTTCTGGATTGTTTTGTTGTTATTCCGTCTCTCACTGTTCAAATAAACCTACCATTAGTATTATAGACTGATCATTTCTTTGTCAGTGGGCAAACGTACAAAATCAGCAGGGGATCAAATACTTTTTTCCCCCACTGTATATCTAAGTTTAACAACGCGTGTGAGCATGAACAATTCACTTGGCAAAGGATACACTTTGTTCGTAACCTATGCAAACAAAAAATTTAAATACTGTCAACTTCCAAGAATGAAATCACAAATTACAGGACACAAAGAAAGATGGGTAGCTCATTTTCTGTTGAAGTTATTGAATAACTTGCTTGTTGATCAAGGTTGACACAACATGGAGAAACCTTAGTGACATTTCAAGGCAGCTAGCAGATGGTCGGCACTTATTAACTGGATCTGTTCTAAGACTATGTATTATATTGGACACTGTCCCACACTAAAAAGTCACACTCACCTTTCAGCTGTCTGTTGATCATAACCTGTTGTAAGCTATATTGCTACACTATGTTAAAGAATACAGTTTCCTATAACCAAAGCTCTTTCAAATGAGGGTGCCTCAGTGAGAGATGAGTGGTGCTCCTGTAGGCAAGCTTAGTGTTAGTCTTGGCTTTGTGACTATTTGTGACACGTTCTGGCAAATCTGGGCAAAAATCCTACTTCTTTGTTATATTCAGTTTAGCTCAGTTGAGTCACTCTGAAATGTTGCTCCAAAAAGATGGTGGCACCATTGATGGGTCTGGCTTAGCCCAAAGAGGCATCTAGATTTCCATATCTTAAGGGCTTTCTAAACAGACATTTCCTGTTTCTACATCATGTGACTTGCTATGCGACCAACATCTAGAAAAGTAATGAATGACTTAAAAATAACAATTATGAGAGAACCTTGAAAAATGTACAAGATCTTAACTTTAAAATGGTACCAGTGTGGGTTCAACATGGAAGAGCAGTAAAAGTCTTGGATAGCCAAACACTGAACTGAACTGAACCTGATGACATTTTTGTAAATGTCAGCAGGGCTGAGGGATGGAGGTTGTAACTGGTAGGCATGAAGACTCCTCACTGACACAAAAGAGCATACCATCAAAGAGAATTGGCACCCTCATATTAATTACCCCTATAAGTGAATTTCATTAGGCCTATGCTGTGAATGTCCATTCATAATTAACTGCCTTCACATTAATAATAGATATTCTACGATTATTTTTTTACAGCTACATACCACTAGAACTTAGCTAAAATTACAATTGCATAGATATTGTACAAAATGGTGTTATTTGCTCAATGAAAGATCAGATGAAGTTATTCAGATTAAATTATTTAGTCAGCAAATGAAGCAAAGACAACTGACTAGAGAATATTTTAATTCATTCATTCTCAGTAACGGATTTATCCTGGTCACAGAGGACCTGGAGCCCATCCCAGAAATACTGAACATGGTCTAATAGTTTAATACTGCTGCACCACTGCAATATTAAAATGTTATATTATGTTATATAAAAATCTTTATACACAGACATTTACAAAAGGACATTTTTTCCCCCTTTTGACTTTATATTATAGTTTATTATTATTACTATCCTGCCACTGGCATATTGGGGACATCCATATAACTGATAGTAATAAACCATTAATCCCCCAAAATGAAAATAATAAGGAAACAAGCAGTGATATATACAGTGG